>UXGD01004740.1:0-16218 GCA_900474315.1 Torymus auratus
GAGGCACATAATTTGTTATAAAATTTGTTTTTATAATAACCCAAAGTTAAATAAAGTACTTAGTGATATTAGATATTTAAAAAAAAAGATCTTCACTTAACCGACAGCAAATGATATTAACAAATAAGCTATTACATCTAATTTATGTATATACGCAGCCTTTACTCTCACTGACAGGCAGATTATTCGGAAGCTCCTTCTTCATCTATTCCCTATAATGATCAAACAACAATTACACAGAAATATCTCTCGACTGACTTTGGCATAGACCCGAATACGCCAACCGCATTGCGCGAAAAATACCTCACTTTTTCAATCCAAAAATTCTCTTTACAAACTCAAGAATATTTGAAAAATGCCGCCTTCGTCCCATCTAATCAGTCGCATTCCACCGCTTATATACCCCATCCCATCGCGCACTTCACTCTTACTTATAGGTTGCACAACTAGCCGGCTCTCCTACATGCCTAATTGCGGCGAATGCTTGCTCCCGAACAAATCGTACGCACCAATTCGAAAGTACGAGCCGTCGGGACTGCCGATGGACCTCGATACGACGATGCAGCTGAGCTATCAGCCGGCTTGTGAGCCCATAGCTAAAGTCGAGAAACCCTGGGCTAAGCAGCCGGATTATCATAAGCCGACGACGAAGATCGAGGACAGCACCACGTATGAGCTGAGGTTCGTTGGTGAAAATTTTCTTTTTTTTTTATGATGGGTGGGTTGGGATGATGATGATGATGATTCTTGTGTAGTTTTATGGCGCCTGGAATGCTGGTACCCTGCGGTCCTGAGGTCTCACCTGCGCCAGTGATGAATTCGTGTCCAAGTGAGTATATAAACGGGTGTAGCTTGGGAAGTTGAGAAACTATGTGACAGTGGGTAAATCATTTGCAGCGTCTGGGAATTATGAAGCTTCTCATGCGCAAGATGAAAGGCCGTGTATATGTGAGTATGATGATTTGTCATGTGGTAGATAATCTTGTTATACGATGTACTAAACTCGTGATTTTGTTTAAATTGCAGCGTGCTGATGATATTATGTGATTGTCGATGAGATTCTAGAAAATTTAGAGTCATACCTATTGTCTTTTTTTCTATGAAAAAATATTTTGTAAGGAAAAATTTTGTGGCTGTCCGTAATGTGTCGTACAATTCTCCTCTATACGCGTGCAATAAACATTTTATTTAATTTTACGCCATCTATATCAGTGTGTACTTTTTACTTACTATTGATATGTATTCTATGCAGAAAAAATAGAATCAATGAAACATTTATTATTAATTCGGTAAACATATATTCATGAATAAAGGCCGATTGAAATTAGGCCTAACTAATTCAAAGTACGACCAACTTATCACTTCCATGTTAAAAATATGTACGCCTGAATCGGACAACAGAGTAGAGCAGACGATACTCGAATCACGGGAAAATCTAAGAGAAGCAAGAGCGCGAGATGAAGAAATGTGCCTGAGGTCGAGCAGAAAGCGTCTCTAGCGATCACATCCAGCAGCAGAGTCCAGTTTTAATAAACTTTTAATTGAATTTAATTAATCTTACAAGTAATTACTTTAATTAGCTTTACAAGTATTTGTTTATCAAACCTATTCAAAACCGTCAAAATAGTTACATATGCAATGATGATATATTTTTTTTTTTTTAATATGATAAACTTTTGAAACATAAATTTTAATACCAAACAGTACACTGAAGTATTAATTTAAATAACAATATATAAATGAGACCTTTTACCATGGTGTCTAATAATAATTGATGTACATCTTATTTTCAAAACAACTATTTATCATAATCTCATGTATGATGAGATGAGATAAGAATTGATATGGCTCTCAATTCCTCATGTATCAAATTAGCTATATAAAAAAATACTCGAAGAGCCATTGTTCAAAAAATAGAAATTCGAGTAATCTTAGTCCTTCTAATTTTCATTTTTCTGATAAAAAGACAAAGTAACGCCCGTGTCCTTCATAGCTATAACAATCTTTAGGATTGTATGTAATAATCTTTAGTAAATAAATCAATAAATTACAATCTGTAACTTACTCCAAACCTAAAACCTAATTAGCCCTTCTACAATTACATGCGCGCGCGTATCATTATCAATTTACCTACACCTGCTGCATGCGGAATAATCCATGACGACGCTAAACGGGCTGGGCGTGAAAGTTCCCGATACACGGCGCGGCTTCTGGTAAGATTATGAAATCCCGCCGGCGCGTAATTAAGCGCGCCTGTACAAAGATTCTATGGCGCCCCGGCGGCGACTTTTCCGGCCGCACCTGTGGGAGGTTCGAGAAGATTCTTCGGTTTCGCGTGAAGAAGAAGATGAAGTGGAAAAGTTTTTTCGTAACTGGCTGGCCGATGGGCACTGCGAATGTCACTGATGATGATTTTTGGCTGTATAATGTTTTTAAAAGAAATATCTACCTGTTATGATTAATTAATGAGAGAATGTCAAGAGTTTGTCGGGAGTTGATGTTGAATTTTGGTTTTCCGAAATTTTCCAAAGTTGGTATGGATTTGTAAAAACTACCGTTGATTTTAAAACACGTATCTTTTTATTTTCAGGCACTTTCACTGCTCTAGAGAGGCTTATAATATCACCAGAATGAAAATCGTTACACTAAATACTAATAATTTATTATATAAAAACTGTTTTCCATCAAACAGATTGAGTCCGTTTTAAGCTTATTCTGAGCTGTATGTATTATCTACGATTATCTCAAGGATATTTGGATGAATCAGAACGAATTTTTTACCAGATCTATTGCAAAATAAAATAAAAATTATATAAAATAGATTTTTAAGCATAATGTGTAAGAAAGTAACTTTCAGTAAAAATTTAACAATTGCATCAGTTAAAATGAATTAAAAGTCATATTTTTGAAAATTAAACATTCTTTGCTATACAAGCACTATTTCAATATTATATTTTTCAATATAATAACGAAAACCAACTAAAAATATGAAAAATAATCGCTTTTTAGCTATATTACTTTACAGAATTTGATAGAAAAGTTGTAGTTAACATTGAAACTAAACTTTTTTTCATTAAAAATATTCATATACAATAAATCCCTGACGCGGTAGACACAACCCACGTGAAAATAATATATGAGATCTCATATGAGATCGTTGATCCATATTATTTTTAAGTGAGAAGAATTATTAAGAGAGCCACGGTGGCTCAGCGGGGTAGCGTGTCGGACTCATATTATAAAGGTCTCGCGATCGATTCCCGCTCCCGTGAAAAAGCCGGCACCACTGAAACTCGAATTTTTCATGTGCTTACTTTCACCATGGTCTCGGTGGTTCGGAACACACTTGAAACTGTAGGTCCAGTAGTTGGGGTGGTAGCGTCCTCCAACTACCTATAGGCTTCACTAACAAAACAAATTCACTCCCTTGGAGTATAAACACACGCATGCATTATGGCACGCCGGAGTCGGTAAAGTACCCGCAGCTATTAAAAGAAAAAGAAAGAAAGAAAAAAAGATTTTCACTTATTATTTGACAGGGTTTGATGTGACAAATAAATATTGAAACAAAAATTGCAGATTTCAAAATAAGAAAAATTTCTATCTTTGAATATTTACTTAATAACTAGAAAAATTCAAACTCGCTTCGCGCGTACTATTTTGTTTTTGAGGTTCTGCACACTATTTTTCACTATAATTTAGTTTCAATTATGTTTAAATAATAAGAGAATTAGATACATATTTTACACAAAAAATTAAATGATTTTATTGTATTTTAATTATTTAAGTACTTGAGTTTCAAAATTCAAGTCTAGCACATTTTCAATCTAATGAAAAAATTCAAATATTTGTATTTTTTCCAAATAACCAATCTAGTCTTTCACATCTAGTCTTTAAATGAGTCACTACTTCCGGCTATCATTTTTTTAAGAGTGGAAAATCAATTCCAGATAAATTTGTCCGACAAAAACCACGTCCCAAAATTAAAATTCTTGCATGGCTATTATATATTATTTTCATTCAATTTCATTCCATCATTAGGCTGATTCCATTCAAACTCATGTAGGCTGACACAGATTGAATTGCTTTTTCATAGAGGAAGCTTAAGAACGATGAAACAAATTTTTATAGACAAGAAATGTTCAAAAAGATATTTGTAGAGGTTGAGAAAAATTTTTCTTCTCTCGATCGAACTGTTTGAACTCCATCGAACTCTTCGAACTGTTCTGAGTAATAACAATCTGTTCCAGAATAATGAAGATTGGCAACACACACATACACACACACATATAAGCTGAATTTCGCCATCGGCTGGCTCAGTTCGCAGCGAGCCGCGACCACGACACCTTCAAGCGCCGCACACACTACACAATATTATTTTTTAATCTCAAACTTACAGTGAATTTTGTATTTTTTTATTAATGCCTACGAGCCATTTGTACCTTTATTATTCAATAGAAGATTATATATTAACATAGTTATAAAAAGTTGCCTGTGTCTGTCTTATTTGCCCAACATCCATCCAACGATCACGCTACACAATCTATTATTTTTTTTATGAATTACATCCCCCCCCCCCTCTCCCTCTCTCTAAATCAAATAGCCCGATTTGATTTGAATAGTTCGATGAAATCGATTAGTCCGATATGGTTCGAACAGTTCGACTTTGGAGGAGTAGTTCGTATTATGTTAAACCGTTCAAAGTTTTAGTTAATACCGCGCCGCTAGGCGGCGCACCTGCTGCCTGTAGCCTCACGTACCTAAGTAAGCCAGCCTGAGGGGATATATAGCACTTCGCCGATTACTTCACCAACCTTTATCATTACTCGAACATCTCGTTAGTAGATGTCGTCAGTATAAAGTACCGACGTTTATTGAATTACGATTATTTCGACAAATTATTACGATTAGAAAATGTTAAGTTATTTTCAAGACATGACAAGATTCTATTCTTGACACCACAATCTTGATATTGTATCGAAAATTGTATATAAATATTGGCAAGGCAAGACAACACAATATCAAGATTGATCTTGCTGTATCGTGCAAAACTTACAGTTTTATTGCTCTTCTTATTATACACGGAAAGAAATATGCGTCAACTGATGATAATGAAATTATATTTAGATCAGAATAAATCAGAATAAATGTTTCCACACGTAACACTATCTTCAGAAATAAAAGTAATATCAGACGAAAAATCGGTCTCCATGATGACTGATTCGAAGCCAGGAGGAGTAGAATCTAATTAAAAAAGGTGCTAACGACTGAATTGCAAGAAAATTAGTTCAAATATTTGCAAGAATTATGAGAAAAAATATTATTTTCCATTTTTATTTTATTTTATGTTTTTTTTTAATTGTTCGATAAAAAAAACTCCCGCTACTACGATATAATCGATCTCTCATCCCCTTTTCATGCAAGAAAGATCATATTCTTGTACTTATTAAAAAAAGTACTATGTGCAACAAGGGCGACATTGACTTTTTCAGACTCGTGTATCACTCGGGTATACCGATGTCGCCCTCGTAAGCTACTCGTGCTCAATATCACCATCCTCGCTAGAAAAAGTCAACCTTTCCCCCTAGTTGCACAATGTTCTATTCCAGCTATTAGAAATGAATTGAAGATTATTTTTCGACAAATTTTGTAGAATTTCAAGGACGAGAATACAAGGTCAACATGGTTTTGCTGCTTGAAAAGGGTGACAATGACTAACTCAATTTTGAAAAAATTATTAAAATTTTGTTGTATTATTAAATCTTTAATAACTTTAAGACAAGTTATTTATTTATCGGTTTCAAATAAATTTTGAAAAAATCGATACAGAATTTTACAAATGGACGGTCGAGTATATCATCGAGTAATGATCAAATTCTAGCCATGCAGTAGGAATATAGATCGTCGGGTGAGAGGTGAAACCAGAAAACTCGGCCGAGCACTAAGAAACCAGACAACTTGGCCGAGAGCTATAAGAAACCAGATAACTCGCGGGTTCCTTTTTTCATTCGGTTTTTAGTTGATAACCACGGGAGTGAGTTAAAAGTCAAGGATTTTAACTTCCTACAGTGGTTCTCAATAGTCGGAAAAATACATAAATAATCACAAACAAAAATTTTAACGTATATAAGGAACAAAGGTTATCAACTAAAAATCAAATGAAAAAAGGAGCTGGCGAGTTGTCTGGTTTCTTAGCGCTCTGCCGAGTTGTCTGATTTCTTAGCGCCCGGCCGAGTTGTCTGGTTTCACCTCTCACCCGACGAGATATAGTTTTAAGATCCTCACAGTTGACCGATATTCGCTGTAGCGTCTTATTCAATCGATTTTTCAAAACTTTCTACAGTAAGAGGATCACCATTCCTCTTAATTAATTGCGCTTTTTCATGCTCTACATCGTACCACATACCCCACTCCGCTATCCTCGTTCGAAAATTGCAGTCTATACGATCGTATCTTCAATACACCGCCGTGTACACATTGAATTTCTGTATTTCGGATAATTAACGCGAATGGGTAAATCAGCAGTTGCTTTTCCATTTTTCGAAACGCGAAGATTTATGAAAGCCGCGGCGACGGTGCGAGTTTGTAACTTAACGTCGTTATCTGCCTTTCGAGAAGCTATATGTACAGGCAATAACGTGATGTCATATAGGCATTTAAAAGTGCAATCGTCACCTATCTTCCCACATTAAAAAACAACCCGTTTAAATTATAAAAGCTCGAAGAAAGTTTTCGACGAAAGCGTGTATAATCGTTTATTTTTAGACTACATGAATTCGCGTCAAACTTGACATTAATCCACACGACAATGCAAATTTATGCTTACAGAGATGATCATCAGCGCGGTTGTTTATTACTAAATTAAACGAAGATATCGTCATTTAAATATCATCGCTTATGTTAATCGTACCGCACAAATGACGCATCAACCGCACACTTAAATTCGCAATAAATCTGAACCCTCCCATAACAATATCAATAATAAAAACACACACACACACGCACAATAAAAAGAAACTTGCGCAATTTTAATAGTCCGTTGACGACACTCGACACTTTTGCAACGAAATCTCGCGCGTGCAGCACACAATCGCGCGGTATTTCCGACTCCTCGTACACGTTATACTATACTTCGCCTCGAGCGAAAAGGATCGATCGATCGCGCAATAACCCAGGCGCTTATTGTTTTTTCTGCGCATCTGTTAATGAATTGCAAATGGGTACCCGAAAATTTTATATGCGCAGATATGATGTTTGTGTGTATGCGGGGGTAGACACGGAGGATTCGGATGTTGAAATGAGAATGAAATCTTCGTTTTTTTTCTCTTTCATCGTCCACAGATACGAAACGCATCATCATCATCATCTTCGATATACACAGCTTTTACTCTCGAAAGTGCCGCGACTCGTGTGTAGAGCCAGCGCACGACTTTCTTTCTGAGAGAGCAGGAGGAGGAGGAGGAAAGAAAAATATGTATCTAACTACCGCTGCTGTTGCTGCTGCTGTGTTTATTCACAAGAGATTAGGACCAAGAGGTTCTTTTTTTCTTCATTTTTCTATATGGGTTTCCTGCACTTGAGGTTACGCGGTGATCGGAAGTTGCGTCGCGCATTGTGATGGCGATCTTCTAAGAGGAGTTGCCTCTCTATGCGGTCTCTCTGGGGCTCAGATTGTTTATGGAAATGGGACTTGCGACTGTTGCCTTTTGTGGTAATAAAAAATAGCGAGAAGAAAAAAAATATATACATATATAATGCAGGCCGCGCGATGGAGTTTCTGCAACGATGATTTTTCAGCTTAAGGATTAAATTTCGGGATTTTTGAGCGTGAAAAAGTAGATAAGACGCGAAGAATACATTAACAATGACCTTCTTTGGAATAATAGAGCTGCGATACAGATTTTTTTTTTTGAAAATCCATGTGAATTTTGGGTGCAGTAGAGGGGATTTTAATCTCAAGGTTCGAACGTATTTGCATAAATTAGGTGAATAATAGGTGAGAATTATATGGCATTGTGAGATATATTGAAATTTAATTAGCCAAAATTTTATGACGAATGACATAAATGTTGGATAGAGTAGATTATTTAACGTTGATCGCTGCTGTAGCATCCTGTATCGATAAAAGTTATTATGTAAGTAAACGTTATTTCAAGAAGTTGCTTAAATTTTCTGAGCATTAGAATATACGTTAGCCGTAGGAGACATTATCGTGTCACGGCGCATTAAAGTAAATTTGTAAATCCAAACACTCGTCTCGCTTTTTTCGGTCTTTTTTTCGGCACAAATTTCTTCCTCGTTTTTTTTATTTTTATGTAATGTTCTAATCTACATAAATTTTCTCTCTGAGGTCAAAAGTTACTTTCGACGCGGGGACCACAATCTCGCACTTTCGTAAACTTCTTCTTCTTCTTTTTATTTCGTTGCTGAATTTGTTTTGCCGATTTTTAAAAATCTTCTCATCGAACTTCAATGACTGTTATTATTACTTTATTAAACATACTGTATAGGTTTAAAATATCACGTAGACTGCAATAACTAATATCTTGTACGAATATGGTTTCGAATTTACTACGATTGTTACAGTAGATGATTCCAACCGAAATCCAAAACCATAACATCCAATTATTCTTTTAAACGATGCCTTTATCAATATTAATCTTGAAATAAACATTAATTACCTAGTTACTAATTCCAGATACCGCAATTATAAAATGAGAAAAGAATCGTAAACTTTTAATTGGCACAAATATGAAAGAAATCGGTATTATTAACATAACGATCATCGATATCATTCCTACCTAAAAATCTCAACAATTGTATAAATTTAACCAAAGTACAAGATGAGCAATAATCCTTCCAAAAAAAGCTCAGAAAACCAAGAAGGACACGACGAAACGATCCACGCGCTCGTACAAGGCTCGACCGAAGACGAGCCTTCCTCCTCCTCCTCTTCTCTCTACGATCGACGCTCGCCTATCCCCCACACACTTACACACACTTATACACTGCATAATCCAGGAATCGGCTGCGCGCGTTCGCTCCGGTGAGAGTGATAGTAGGGGGCATAAAGTGAGAGTCGGTATATAAAGGGATTCTCTCCTCTCCTCTCCCCAATAGAGCGTCGTCGGCGCCCGAAAAGTGTGTGTGCAGTACTCACCCGTCTCTATCGTCGCGAGTTCGTTGTCTCCTTCGGATCCCCGTGCACGTGAGAAAAGACAGAAGCAAAATGAAGACTGCGGTGAGTAGCTTTTGCCTTTCGTGGTGTATACTCACTATTGTGTGGAGAGACGTTATTATTCTTGTAATCGGTTCTGTGGTTGCGCGCGCTAGATTACGGGGAAGATTCTTATACATATAGTTTTTCTCAGGTTTTGTAGTGCGGTTGTCGCGTGCGTATAGTTGTCGGTTATTTGGGTAGTTTGTGTAGTATGTACACAAAATGATCGCAGGATTTGAAATTTAACTTGAGGTCGGATGACATTTTTAGATGTTCGATATACCTATGTATTTCTGGAAATTAATTATGCATCGATCGGTTCGAATGACCGACATACATGAAATTAATTTATAGAAAAAATGTAAATTACAACCACGATCCTAAAAACCACCTTTATTAACTTACGTAATCCCCAATCTCATCCGAAACTACCTCTCGTGCCTCCTCCGAAAACCGACGTCCCACAACGTCAATCAAAACCTAATCATCCTCTTGCAAATTACCCTCTAACACCAAAAAAAGAGCGAGGGTGCACGCGGAAGTCTCTCTCTCCCTCTCTCTTGCATGCACGTATATATAATCGGCTGAGAGTTGGGATGGGTTAGCGGGTCAGGAGTTAAACGACCCGCGCGCTGTAGCGTTTGCTTTTCACTTTCACCCGCACGTATAGTGGTATGGATGTATAGAGAATAGGGAGGCGGCGCGTCGGCGCGTATGCAGATATAAACGGCCGATCCGAAAGAGCACAGCGAGGTGTGTAAATGAGGTAGCTGATAAGATAAGGAGGTGTTGTATGTATCGATTCGAACAATGAGGCAGTATATGGGAATGGGTATGGCTCTTGGGTTCCCATGATAAGGCTCTTATAATGAATTAAGTCAATTGAATGTTTATATGGTTGAGCTTGGCGGTGTTTAGAGATTAAACGGGGGAAATGGATGTGGGAATAGTTGGAGGGGTTCGATTCAAGTTCAAGTAGGATTGGTCGCTTCTTTGGTATGGTAAACATGTGCAGTTTTGATTGACGTATCTCTCTGCCATTTTACAAAGTTACATCGGTATTGGTAAAGGAAAAATCGGTTTGTAAAATTACTGTCCCTAAATATTTTGAATAAAGACACTAATCGGTGCAGTGAACATTATTATTATACGTTATACTAAAAGTTTCACCAGCAATTTTTTTCATTATTTTATCTTTGAAACATAGTATATTATACGCCCCAACAAAGGCGTAAAAATGTAGGCCCGAATTGCATACGATATTTTTTACAACACTTTGCATAAAATTCAATTTTACGCACTCAAACTATAAGGCTTATAAACGTATTTTACGCACAGTGTTATCAATACTTATTTTTAAGAACACACTTACCCCTTTGCATGAGAAAAAAGAAAATATCTACAGCTTAAAGCCAACTCCCAATACCTACTCAACGAACCCGCACCATATATCCTGCGATCCAAAACTCGCGCAAGCTATCTCGCCACCCTCTATACCTATACATGCGCGAAACGAAAGGGACGCACGCGTAACTCTCTCTCTCCTCTTCTCGAAAAATCTTCTCTCTGCTCTCCCACTCGCCTTACGCAACCTCCTCGTTATTATACCTATATATACCTTACACATTATACACCAGCCGCCGGCGGCGTCCGGAAGCAACGTATGTATATCGATCACTACGGAGACGATGATCGAGTATACACACATACACACGTCTGAGCTTAGAAAGTGCGCTCGAAAGCGAAAGACCCGGAGGACGACGTAATGATGAATCGCGGCGCATGGATAATGATGATACTATAAATATATACCCGCGGCGTGAGTGCGTGCGTGAGTTCGGATGAAAGTGAAATTTTTCGAGGATGAGCTGAGATCTGTGCCGCGGGCGTTGTATATAGTAGGTATAACTTTCTTCGACGACCTGTGCGTGTGTATTTTTTTTTTCAAGGCGCGGGATTAGAGTGAGTTTGTAATTGAGGAGGCATAGAGATCGCGCGCGCGCTGGCTGGTGGGTGGATTATTACGGGCTTTTTTATGTGATTGTTTATGGCGCACGAACGCGACAGCGAAAGTGGCGTAACGGTTTAGATTGAGAATTGAGTTGAAAATTGAGCGAATTTATTATAATATTTTATAAAAGGGGTGAAGATTTAAGGCATTATTACGATGTATCGCGTATTAATATACCTATAGATATAGGAGAAATAAATGGCTTCCCCCGCGTGTATAGTCATTAAAATAAATTAAAATAATCAGATGTTACATCATTTTACAATGCTGCGATTACTAGATGAATATATGTACACATTCGCATTTCGTAATGGTTGAACTTTAACTCTCATTACGCTTAAATTATCTTCCCATATTACGCATTTGAAGATTGACTAAACGTTTAAATGTATAAACTGGTTAAAGTATATTTATGACATTTTTATATAAAACCTTTTTTTTATCTTATTGCTACATACCTATTTTAATTATTAAACAAAATTTACATATAAGCGCAGTTACTGTCTGGTTCACTTACAAATGGACTTTGATATACTACACTTTTCAGCATCATTGTAATTTAATACATGATTGATATTTTAAATAATAATAACTACGCAAATGCAAGCTTCACTTCTATACCATATAAAAACTAAACCGAACCCCTTTCACACCCACATGCAGATCATCGTAGCTGTGATGTTGGGTCTGGCGGCCGCCCAGCAGGACGTTTACCGTGGACGTCCCTTCCAGAACTCAAATGCCAACTACCAGCCCCAGCAACAGCAGCAGCAGCAACAACAGCAGCAGCAGCCCAGGCAACAGCAACAGGCTGCCCAGCCTGCTGACAACGGCCAGTACCAAGAGCAGAGCAGCCAGTACCAGGAGCCCGCCCGCGCGGCGGCAGCCAACGACAACAGGCAACCCTCGACCACCACATACATTCCCATCCTCCACTGGAACAAGCAGCAGGAGCATGACGGAACTTACAGTACTAGGTGAGTGATATGAGCTACTTTTATCATTATCTCTAAAAATTAACATGTGAAAACTCGTTCACTGGTATATGAATAAGTGACAAAAATTGGCTAATTATTTAGTCAATATTCACTTATTGAAGTAGATATAGAATAAAATGTTTACTTAAATGAATATTCATTAAAAAATTATAGCCAATTTTTCACGTATATCCGTACCAGTGAACGACTTTTCACATATTCCTTTTAAATGAGTGAAAATTGAATTAAATAATTGATATTGTAACTATATATTCGTGTTAATTGATGCCCATTTAATAGTGCGTTTTTAAAATTTCAAAGTATAACATTGAAACGAAACGCCGAGCGATCCCATATTGAAACCGTCAACAACGCACATCCGCATATCATCTCTCAATTAATTTTCGAAAGCATTCATCGATCGGGATCCCCTCGCTTATACAGCTATACACACACACATTTATTTCGCAACTATATGTATACAACTGGTGTGTACACCGCAAAAATTGCGAATTAACCCATCGTTAAATCTCATCTCTCCCATCTCCGCGCGCATTACATAAAAGCTCGGGCAGCAACTCTCCTCTCCGCCGGGAGCAGTGCGTATATAATCTATGCAGCATTTTCGCAACGGAAAAACATAGCGCGGCTGCGGCCTTATTAGAAGAAAGCGAGACGACGACGACGCCGCGCGCATCTCGCGGGAAAAGTTCAAGGACCGAGAGAGGGAACACGATCTCACGCCGCTCGCGTTTATATTGCCACATATTACGTGTGACGCATCTGTTGCTGCTGCTGCTGTTTTCCTTTTTATTGCACGCGCGCAGAGGGATCGTGTCGTGTTCTTTTCGATCGATTATATCGAGCGCAATCGCCGGCTTGGGAAACGCGAGAGTAGTCCGTCGTACCTTTTTATATTCCTCTCGTCGTTGTTTTTCTTTTTGTTTATGGTCACCTTTCTAAACGGCGTGAAGATCGAGAAAAAAAAGCGCGCGGTGAACCGATTTTCCAGAGGGAAATGCGGGGACCGGTGGTGGTCATGGGAAAATTCGCGTGGCGGAGAAGCGATGCAAAAATTGCCGTTACATAAATCGTTACTGCAGCGTGCAGCAGTCGAGAGAGGAGCATTGCGGGTCGTTCAATTTTACAATTTCAGATGTGTAATTGGGTATAAAGTAAATGGACGGTGTGTATAATAGTAGCGGAATTTCGTAACAGGAGGTGTACATACATATACAGGATTGTCTGGAAAAGTGGTGTTGGTCGTTAAAGTTCGAAAATAGCCCCGGAGCCAGTCGGAGAAATGGCATTTTTGTGCAAACATTAGATAACGTCGTCGTTTTGATAAACGTTTTTGCCTGATTATGTTACGTCACACATCGCGGCAAACGAGCGAATAACATTGGCCGCTGGATTTATTAACATTATTAATTTTGGCGAATTTAATATATAATTCATCGTCGTCGATAAATTACATAAAAACACGATGCACCCAACATCGCGCGTTTTCTCCTCCTTAATTCACGATAACCCCCACCTCGCCTAATTTGAATACGTAAACTCTTCGATCGGAAATATTTGCATTTTTATGGCGAACCTCTCATATATAATCTCTCTTACGCATGAACCACCCATAGATTGCAAAATCTAACAAATCGCTTTCTCTCTTAGCTACGAGACCGGCAACAACATTATCTCCGAGGAGACCGGCTACCTCAAGACCTTAGGCGAGGGTGATGACCAGAGCGAGGCACTTGTCCAACAGGGCAGCTACTCGTACACGAGCCCCGAGGGCCAGCTGATCACCATCCACTACACTGCTGATGAGACCGGCTTCCACGCCACCGGTGACCACATCCCCACCCCGCCACCCGTCAGCGAGGAGATCCAGAAGGGACTCGACCTCATCTACGCTGGCATCAAGCAGCAGCAGGTAATTATATCTAGATTTTTCGTAGAACAAAGTAGAGATCTTTGTAGTATCGCTGTTGAATGTTGCGGAGATCAGCTGATGGAAAAGTGAAAGTATAGAAGCTGTAGGCTGCTGCGCGACGCGATGGTTGGAAAAGAAAAAGTCGGTAAAATAGAAATCGGGATCGGTATTACTAGGCAGTTTCTACTGTATCCACGGGCATAGTGAAATTGGTCAATTTTTATTTAAAGTATATTCCGTCTGAAAACGATATTATATTAAGGATACATTTTTCAATTCAAGAAGTTACTATAAACAACGTTTTAAAAATATTGTTTCAATATTGAAACGATAACACAACAATATTGCTGTAAGATTATTTTAATAAAAAAACTTTTTTTTGCAGGAGGCCGCCGCCCGTGAAGCCGCTTCGCGACCTGCCGGCAGCCCGCAACCCATCGACACCCGACAACAGGATGACCAGACGGGCAGATACCGCCCTTAGACACACGATAGACACATGTCTTGTCACTTACTTTTACTCCCCCATCGCCCGGACATCTCGTCACAGAAACAAATAAAAACATCATCTTATTCCCCCCCTACAAACTCATCTTAGTTTTAGTAGATCGTCGAAATAGCGCGTATAAGATGATCATATAGAAACGTCATTGGCGAACTCGACGCAGCGATGAAAAATATTATCGTGTACGAAGAAATAATGTACGATGTGTATACACACTTATTACCGTTATACTTTATTCATGTATAATGTGTTCTATTTCATCATGTATATGTATACTTTTTGCGTAGTCACTGATCTGTCTGCTATACCCTTTTTTCCTCTCGCTGGAGATGAAATTTTTTATCTCGCGTTTACACGATTAAAGTGAGACTTCGACTGTTTCGTAAAAAAATTTTAATCTTTGGTCTTTTTATTCTTTTTTTCCTCATCCCTATGTATTTTATCATAATTAAGAAAGAACTATATAAAATCGATGTTGCGCGTGTCTAGGTTTATTTCTTGCTGCAAATATATGAGTAATTAAATAAAATTTTACACTACACTTAATTTTTGAAAAAATGTAAGTCGTATCGATTTGCAATTTATATCTAATAGATATTTAATAATTTTTTAATTTTTAATTTAATTAATTTAATTAATAATTATAAAATATTATGCTATTGGTTCCTTACAGAGATACATACTTTAGGCAATGCATCAAAACTAGGGCTGCACGATATAGCTAGATTAATCTTTATCTTGTATTATCTTGCCTCAATATTCAAGACAATAATCGATACAAAATTTATATACAGTTTTCTATACAATATCAAGATTGTGATGTCAAGAATGTAAAGAATCTTGACTTGCCTTGAAAATAACTTAATATTTTCTAATCGTAATAATTTATCGAAATGATCGTAATAACAGGGATGCGAACCCCTATTGTTGAAGAAATAGAGGTAAAGGGAAAAATATAAATACTTATGAGACATTTTCTTGGTGGTGAGACCATTACTAATGAAGAATGGAAGAAAATAACAGAAATCAACAATAGTAGCATGTGCATTAAGTCACTTTTGTGTAAAATATATACACTAGATTCGCTAAGTAGGAGATCGAATATCGGACAATCCACCTACCTCACGCCTAATCGGACAAACAGTAGTCGTCAGAAAATGAAGCTTGTGAAACGCGACATTTTAAATAGTGAGTAAATCTTAGAATGACGAACGACTGGTAATAGTAAACATTATTCAGTTATTCTATTTAATTTTTATTCTCTTAGGATGTTTGAGGTACATCATAAGAATAAGTAAAGGAGACAAAAAAATAGTTGGGATGCACAAATACTCGACTCGACGTGTTTGAACAGTATCGAACTATTTTTTCGGACTCGAGTCGAATACTCGATACTTTGAACTGTTCAACATCATACGAACTACTCGTACTCAATCGAACTGTTCGGACCAAATGAACTACTCGAACGTGATCGAACTACTCGATGTCATCGAACTATTCGACCGAAGTCGAACTATTCGATTTCTTCGAACTGTTAGAACCGGATCGGACTGTTCGATTTCATCGAACTGT
>UXGD01004741.1:0-16217 GCA_900474315.1 Torymus auratus
AAATATTGTATCGATTATTGTCTTGAATATTGAGGCAAGACAATACAATATCAAGATTAATCTTGTTATATCTTGCAACCCTAATTGAATGTATTATTAGTATATCAAGTATACTTATTAAAATATTCAGTATATTTTTGCATATTATTGCAAATTAATCAGTCCGCATTATTTCCATCCATTCTACAATCTTTCATTTTCAACGAATATGACCGAAACCCCAGTTCACCTTCTATTCCCCAACGCTACGTTCAACAATGAAATTCCGCCCGCCTTCACGACGACGCGGCCCCCGGGAAGCGTCGTCCAATCGTTCATTGATAAAATACGCTGCCTCCCTCGCGGCGGTATAGATTACCACCGGGCGATAGACTGTTTTTTGAGACCGCTGCGTTCTCGTACGTGGTGGGAATATACCGTGCGGAGCACACCACGCTCTATATACATAGATATATACGTATACTCCATTCACACGTACGCGCGCGGCGAATACGAATCGTCGCGTCTTCCAATTCGAGAGAGAGAGAGAGGGAGAGAAGCCGCAGTCGCCGTGCGCGCGCTCGCACTTATCGTATCGCCTCGGTATAGACCGCGTAAACATCGCGAGCGAGAAATATGGGTCGTGAAGTTTTTTATGAGGAAGAAAGAGGAGTCTTTTGGGTCGAGCGATGAGGAATGGGGTTTCGGCTTTCGATTTTATTCTGGTGCTTTTTGTGAATTGTGGAGTGGCGAGGGAGGAGGATCTTATTTTATGGCGTTTTGAAGGCTCGGGCGAAATTTATTTGATGGCGTGGGTCGATGAACTCTCTCGCGGGTTGACTGAACGAGAACGGTTATATAGATTGAGTGCGGTTTGCAAGGAATGTGTTATAATATAGGCTGTCTTAGTAGAAAATTGTTTTTGTTTATATTAAAATAATGATGAGAAATGATTATAAATCACGAAGAATGAAAGTTGAATCATCAACTCGATAATAAATTTCAATTTCTTCAAATAAAAGTATAACATCTATGCGTAATACTCGTTGAAGTGTATATAATTTCGCTAAAATGAAACGGGGGGAATATATAAGAAAAGGCAGAAATGACGTGGCATAAAACGTTGAGGTTAGTCAGAGCTTAGGAACAGTATATATTTGATTCAGTACTTCGCGCAGTATCGTAAAGTCCGTTATTATAATAGCCGGCTTAAGTTCGCACCAGCAAAAGTAGAGGCAGATAGGACACGCGCCGCGATTTCACGGTTAGTGGCGTGCAAAGTCGTATAATACGCGCTACTGTATTTGAAAAATTCGCGCTAGCCCCGAGCGCTCGCTTCGAAAATACACGTTTTATTATATACCTCTGAATTTGTAACGTCCATATATAGGAAACTATAGGCGAAAAAATTGTTATCGCATAGAGTAAAGATACTTTGTATTTTGCAGAGAAACCTTTAAACCAATAAATTGTTAAATAATTTTATTTCAAATAAATAATGCGAACCACTATACGAACACTTTGATTCATTAATTGGAAATTGTCCCATTAAAAAATAAACAAGCGCAACCACAGTTTCCCAATTTCTAGAATAGAAAAACTTTTAATTTCAAACCACCCGTGTACACACAATCCCCCAACATTTACACTATACCAGACAATAAACACCCACACCCTTAACACTTTTTCCCACCCCTTCTTTGCACCCTATAAGCGCGCGCACAAAGTCAACCGCCGGATCCGTCCAATTTTCTCTCTCTCTTCTCGTGTTTCGCGCGGTCTCCTCCCTTGCGGCGCGGCGCGCGAAACAAAATCCGCGAGTCGCGCGCTAACGAGGCGGCGCGTCGCGGTAAAAAGCCAGCCGCGCGTTGCCCGTGGTTACAATGCCGGCCGGCTAAGCGCCCGGCGTTATGCGAAGGATCTCGTATAAGTATACGGTTAGTGTGTAAACGTGTTTTTTTCTTTCTCGTGCAAGGGGGTGAAGGAATTTTCGGATTACTGGTGCGAGGAAAATTAATTTTTTTTTTCGCAGCAAGCTGGATTATTTCTCGTTATTTTTAGATGTAAAAAATGTGTATTTTTTTTTAAATTTCATTAAATTTTGCAGCGCTATTAATTTGCACGCGAAGTGTATAGTTAAAAGTGACATATTTTACGGTAGGAAATTTTTATAAAATTCCGTCGTTCTAAGGAAAAGTTGTTGAGCTACATCGAAAATGAAAGAGTCCATATATCTTTTTTAATGGAACATCCCTTTCAGCGCCACGCCACCCCTTATTCTATTTTCGAAGTGAAATTTAAAAATTCGTGTAATAACTCAACGATGTATTCAGTGCTTCATTAACCTTGCTTCCATTCCGCGGGCCGCGCGCGCGGCTAATTTAATTAAATTCATTTAAATTGGACCACCCTCTGCCATATTTTTAATTAACTTACATCGCGCCTTATAATTAATTTCGAGCTGAAATAATCAATTAATTACAGTTGATAATTAGCTTACACAATATAATTGGCCTTTGTAACATATAGAGATATGCAAAACTTGAACCGAAAACTCTGTCATTTCACACCGAACAAAGCTCGAGCAGCAACTCTCTAGCTCTTTTTTCAACCTAGACAAAAAGAGCATGCATACATTATATATATATGTTCGGAAAAGCGCTCGCAGTGGCGCGTATAATCGCAAAGTTACGCGAGTTTTAATTAGCTCCCATCGTAAATTATTTCGCTATCTCGCGCGGATCAGTCGCGCTAGCGTGGAGGTCATTTCGTAAATCACTTTTCACCGTACCAGCGCTAAGTACGTGAAATTTCTCAATGTCCTTGGCGCTATACTTCGGTTATATTCTTAGACGAATGTATGCGCGATCGCGCGGGGAGAGAGCAGAAGAGATGCGAAAGATGCTTTATTCATAAATTCATGATTCAGCGTGAGTTTACATTTCAAATTTTTGGAATGACTGCCGCGTGTAGTGGATGAAAGGGTGCGAGAGCGTCGACGGATATTAGCTCTGGCGTCGGTTGAGAAGTAAGATCACGTGGTACTCGGTAGGTTTGAATTTCGAAAATAGTCTGTAAAATAGTTATGCGTTACCACGACTGGGGTAAAAATATCACTATTATCTCCTAAACGAACAAGTTTAACATTATAGACCAATCGTTAATTTTATGCAAGTGACAACTTAACTTTTGAAAACGAAACCTTCTTTGAACCAGTAAAAGCATAATATCCTAAAATAATGCTCGTTAAGTCACTCTAAGCTTTCAAAACAAAAACTATTTCGTATAACAACTTTTTGCAGCAAACTCGAGCGCACGAGCGAATCAACCTAAAGCCGACAAATTTGCCTACATACGCACTGCAATCCCAGCACTTGCCTCTCTCGCGACATAACAAAGGCATTAAACGTCTCTCTCCCGTATCATCGTCACACTCGAGCAAAGTGGAACGCAAAGTCGAGATTGCAAATGATCAAGAGGCACACGCGCGTGAGATCGTTTTCCGATGTCTTCTCTTCACTCCCTCTCGAAATTATACGCGCGTGCGCTCGTTCTCGGATACGTTAACTACCTCTTCAATTAAAGGATGTACGCGTATACTGCACGCGCGCATTTGCATAAAATTCAATGCATATTTGTCGCCGCCTACTCTTGGATCTGTACGCCTTACTCGTGCATGTAAATACAGACGCGCCTGTCTGTGTGTTTCTTCGTATGTGTCTGAGAAAACATTTATATTTCCACATACGTATGTGTATATGTGTACGAAATGCAGGGCGGAAAGATGGGGAATAACGTGGGGAATGAGATGCAAAATACGTGTATATATACGCACTCGAACCGTCGTCGTCGACGTCGAGCGAGAGAGCGAGAGATATACGCACGGAAGAGAGAAGACGACGAGGGCGACGGCAGAGGTTTCCGGGGGGTGGGCCGTCGTCGCCGCCGCCGCCGAGTTTCCAGCCAACTCTCGAGTACGCGGACGGCTTTCACGGTATAATCAAGATGTTTGTTGATGTCGGGGGCGGCTGGGGAAGGAGGAGGAAGAGAGAGAGACGAGTCGGGACTTGGAGGGATAAGTAAATTGGTGCATAAACAGCTGGAGGGTGGGAGGAAAATATGAGGGTGCGGATATTTGGGTCGATGGAAGGGGACAACTCGGGAGTAGTAAAATCGCTGACCGATTGTGTATGAGCGTGCATGGGTATCAATTAGTTGATTTTTCCCAGGCTTGGCAGGATTTTTCTGAGGGAGGGGAAGATGGGGCGGGTGATGGGTGAGTCATGCATGAAAAGCGGTATCTTTCGGATGATGCATTGAAAGTTGGCTCTCGATTAATTAAGACGAGGGATATTGTGGATATAGTATCTGATCGTATTGGTCGTATCGGTTCATTATTTTCTGCAGCGCAAGCTTTCAACGTAAAATATTGCATATTTGTTGATAAAGTAATACGAAGCAAACTCGTAGGATCTTCGGTGATAGGAGAATTCATGGTTTAATCTGATATGTGAATTGACTTCCATATTTCGGCCAATTAATCCGTTCAAATTAACTTTAATATAGAAATACGGTACAGATGTAGACAAAAGTTTCTAAATATTACATGAACAGTGTAACATCATAATACCATTACAACTCCATATTTCTCTCCATGTCCACATCCTCAGCTATCATTTTTGACATCTCAATCTTCCCATCCACATTCTCTTCCCTATACAAATGGAACAACAGGCCGCTATAATTGCTGTATGCGTTAATACTCAGCGAAGATCGGGAAGACATTCGGGCATTCAAAATGGATGCAACGACGGGTGGTGGGAAGGCCCGCGGGAAAACACGACTCGGAGGACGTCTGTCACTGCGCTCTCACTCGCTCGCGCTGAATGAATTAGTTGGCTAAAGAGATTTGCATAAGTGGTCGGAACAATTGCGGGCCATTATTGCGAAGACGTCTGTTATTTCTTGTCGCCTCGCGCTAGAGTGCCGGCCGACTGCGCGCACAGCGAGAACAATGCGAGAATTTACTAGTCGACGATGTCGCCGAGGCAGGCAGCCAGGCAGATTCTGTCTCTCTGTGTGCTGCGCGCCGGGCAAATCTGTTTCGGCCTGACGTTTTTGCGAATGACAAGGGAGAAGTGAGAGGATTATGCGGTTGGACGCGCATATATAGCTGAGCGAATGGAATATTGTGGTGTAATGTAGTTTCGGTGCGGGATTGGACGTTGTTGTTTGTTGCTGCAGGGAAATATATTTAAGTAGTTGGGTGAGAATTGAAATGAATAATATGTCGCGTGGTTGTTACCGTGTGGCACAGTATTAATATTCGATAATTAGTGTTATTGCTATATCAACTGTTGATAAATGTTTAATCAATTTGTTGGGTTATACTCTATTATAGAAAAGAAAATTATTTAATAATCAACTAAACATATAGTTGAATAATAAGTATACCATTCTTACAATATTTCTTAGAACTACTGAAGTATTTTGAAATAACTACTGTATATTATAATATAATGTAAAAACTTTTCATTTCACTCAATCACAACCATAATAACCGAAAAATGTCCTTTCTGTTCCAGGTGAGAACCTTCGGCTTTCAATGCCCGCACCTAAAAAAAACTTTGTCGCTGCAGTAGCACAAGAGCGAGTGCGCGGTGAGTAAGACATTCGCGTCAAGTCTCTGCCCGGGGGGGCTGAAATCACCGCGCGAAGTACTCCCACCCTCCTCCCTCTTTTTCGAGCGCTCTCGTCGACTCGAGACTTTCAGTGGAATGGAAATACGCGCTTTTACGACACTTAGGCGGATAGGGGGGAGGAGAAAGGAAGAAGAAGAAATTTCCCGGCGCTGAATACCAAAACGGAGAGCGAAGCAGACCGGGAATAAATACGGAGGAGAGAGGAGAGAGAAAGAAAAGTGATTACGCGGAAGATGGCGTTTGTTTACATTTCATTAGATTTATTAGATAGGCCCATTACAATATTGGCTCGTAAAATTTATGGCGGAAGTTTCTGGACGCACGCACGCACGCACGTAGGGTATAATAATGCGTGCGTGCGGATTTAGTGGTTGGGGGGTGATGGGATATGAAGAAATGGATAATGATAGGATACGGTTTAAACATTACTATTGTCGTAGAGCTTTTATATTTATTACTGTTTACTCACACTTGTATATTCTCAATCCAATCAAACCCCCCCAAAAAAAACAAAAATTCCTTCTTATACCCCGCACCAACAATCGTCCGGAACTAAATTTGAAAACCCCCAACGACTATCTGCGCGAAATTCGCGTTAAGAGAAAGATTTTTAAAAGCCTCTCGCGTATACTCGCTCCGCGCACGTGCGCGCGTTTTAATCCTCCTGACACGCGCGCGCACTCTCGCCCCGTATATACAGCGGTTATATTCGCTCGCGACTTTATCGAGCATTTTCCGCGTGTAGCCGGCCAGCGCTCGCATACAGTCGTACAGAGAGAGAGAGAGAGAGAGGCCATACGCGGAACATTCGCTGCCGGGTTTAGTGAGCATTTTCTGTCCGCTACCAGGCGCGTACTACTACAGCGGTGGAATATAGTTACTTTATAAAATACGGCTACGAGAGGTATAGCGCGCGAAATGGCCGTTCCGTAGACCGGAGAAACGCCGATTTGTTTCCGTTGAGAGGAGTTTTATAATTGGTCGTCGCGTGTGCGGCTGCTATGGCTGTTTCGAAATAACATCGTCGTCGTCGTCGTTCTTGAGCTCGAAATTGCCGGTGAAATAAAGATTCCTATCTAGCGAAAACGTTGTTTTGCTTTTTTATTCGTTTTATTATAGTAGAGTTCTTTTTAAATGAAAGTATAACTATTTTATCATTTTTCTCTGATAACACGAACCTTAAATTTGCACAACAAATATACGGTACAAGCTCTCGGCTTGGCAACAAAACCAATGCAAAGTCGAAATCCTGAAATCAGGATACCCCACTAAAAATACCCCGCACCTAGAGAGAGAACCCATAAAGCAGGCGCACAGCAGCGCGTACAATGAAAGGCGAGCGCGAGTCTAAATTCTGGCGCGACGGTTAAGTGCGCAGTTTCTGTCCCGGAAGATGGTTTACGAGCCCGACAGGTCGTGCAGCTCCGCGCTCCATCGATTGTCGAATCCCAAGAAGAGAGAGAGAGAGAGAGACGAACGTGAACTCGCGAAAAGGTCGGAAACCGTGATTTACGGTGCGAAGAGAGCAAGCGAGCTCTCGAGGATGTACAGTGCGAGGTTTTGACGAGTGCCGCGAGGGTTCGATGACCTGGTTTCGGATGGATGGTGGATGGGTTTCGCGTGATTTTTGGGGTTTTAAAAGGCGAAACGGATGAAATTGCTGGGTGTTTTGAGGTCTGGAAAATTGTTGTTCGGATTTCGATTTTTAGAGTGATTGAAAATAACATTTTTCAGTTTTTTAGGATTGGGTTGAATATAAATCGGAAGAGGAGTTATAGGAGATTTTAAATTATAATATATACATAAATCTAATAAATCGTTAACAGTTTTTAAAAATGACTGTTCAAACATTATCGCGAGTAATAATGTTTTTTTCAATTTATTAGTATACTTCAGTCGAAATAGAATATTTAACAAGATCTTAACATTCAATTTACAATTATTGCTTATTCGAGTAAAATCACATTAAAAATGCATTTAATTATACCCCACCAATCCCCAATCACTATACATCTTCAAAAACCTTTACATCAATCTTTCATCGAAGCGTGCAATCCAGAACTTTATATACGCCGCCGCGGAGCATAAAAAATTGAACCTTAATTACCATACATAAATAGATCGAAAACTTCAGCGGTCCCCTTAATATTCCACGAGGCAGGTTCAAGGCCGTCGTCAGCACGCGTTCGCGCGAGGACATAACGAACGAAATTTTATGGGGCTCCGGAGAGAGCTTCCGCGTGTCGTGTTTTAAATGCCTTCCGCGCGCGCATGCGCGTTGATGTATCGGATCGGCGAACCGGCTTTACGACGTATACGCTGCTTCAGTATACAGGAGGCGCCGTTTTTGTCTTTTTTTCAGTTTGTGGAATTCGAATACCGAGCGTTCGATATTTAAATGACGGTTGGCTGAGGGCAAAGGTCGTGTCTTGTATACGATGAATTTCGAAATTTTGCATTGTCATGGTAATATTCGTGTAGCCTTTTTTTTCAAAAGCGGAGAGCTGTAAATTTGGGTTGTGCAAATTTCGGACGTATAGTGAAGCCAACAATAGATCTTTTTTAATACCGTCGTAAATTAAATTCAACTAACTTTTAAATAACAAAAACGGAGCTTATAACTATCAAAACCTTATTTATGCATTTCCTTACTCTTTCAATGCCCACGGTGGTTCCCTCTTCGTGTACGAAAGTAATTTAAAAACTGACTTTTATTTTCCTTCCAGTAATTATCAACTTGAAACTTAAAAAAAAAAGAACGCGCACACAACGCTGGCATAAAAGAAAATTCATCATTTACACTCATAAAACGCCCGCGTCCGCTATATCTTATATAAACCATCTAAAAATGAAAGCCTCGCGCGTGCGCAAAAAAAGGGGGCCTTGAAAAGCGACATAAAGCTCTTTCATTAAAGTTTACATGCACATAATACAAGCTTTCGCGCAGCCTCTCTCTCTCTCTCTCTACACCCAACCTGCGCGTTATATAAAAAAATAGCCTCGCGAAAAAATTTGTCCTTAATAAAGAAGCCATCCAGCTTTCATTAATTTCTTATTGTCAGTCCACGTAGCTGCCGTCGTCGCGTCGAAGCGATAAAAAGCGAGTCATATACGCGCTTGCGCTGGAGGGATTTACTTTAAAGACAATTCCAGCGCGGATCGTTTATCTTGCGCCGTAAACGGCGTTACGCCTCTTTTCTAGGAAGGACGTTTGACGCCCTGAAGGCAAGCCGAAGGGACCTATACCCACACTCACACGCACGAGATACATATATATATACACGCGGGTACTAGGGAGGATATCAGCTGCAGGGCGGTCGTTGCAGGCAGCCCGTAGTTAACCCTTAACAGTCCCATAAAAAGCCGACGTCGCTGCCGGATATCACGCCGCGCGCGGACCTTTGTCTGCGCCCGCGAGGAGCGCCAACCGGCGGCCGTCAAAAATGTCCCCGAGCCAGGCGAAATTATATAAGGCCGAGAAGAGGGTGAGCTGTTCGATCGCGTCGCGTTATAACGGGTTATCGTAAAGAGCAAGCGACGACGTGTAGGGTGCGAAGAGCGCCGACTTTTTTTTTCAGAGAGGTGCGGGAGGGTTTTATTGCGCGCTGGATTTTTTGATGGCTTGTATGATTCGCGCTGATTTTACGAGGAAGCGAGGATGTGGAAGTGCTCTGATGGGATTAAAGGAGCTGTAGTTGGAGGGAGAGAGAGAGAGAGAGCGGTGATAGGGGTGTAGCTCGTTTATGACGCGCGTTTACATTTGGTTTATTGCCCCGTCGACGCGGCTGTTCTCGACGTTGTCGATTGATTAAGAAGGTTGAGCATAGTGGTGGAAAAAAAAGGTTTGCATATGCATACAAATTGAGTAAGAAAATGTAATATATAAATGTATATCATAAAAGCAAAACCGTTGAACTAAACGTATAGGAATCAAGTTTACAAATAGCTTCTAGATAAACTTTACCTTCCAAGTATCTCTTGAAAACGAACGAAATATATATATCTCTCCATCTCTTCTACGTTCGCTCGCGATATTCATAAACACTGTTTTCTGGAACCCCCAAAACGACGAGACAAAGCAAACTATCGACGCGCTCGACGTTTTATAAGAAAACGAAAAGCGCTGAAAATTCCTCTCTCTCTCTCTTTCTCCGTTGGACGACATCACCGAGATTCCAGAATATTTTCCCACCCTCGAAATTTTCCTCCACTCGCTGCTCATTATATGCGCCAGCGGAATGCACTGCAATATCTTTTTTCGCGCGTGTCTTGTTTCGCTTAATCGGGTCGCGAGGAGATTTGTTTTGGTCGCGAACACGGGAGAGAGGAATTTTCGATTTGCGCTCTTCGCGAAGAGAGAGGATTTGAATGGCATTCGCGTTTCGTAGTTTTGGCCGCGTTCCAGATAATACGCGGATTTCTCTCGCATATAATATGATTTTGTTTCTTTATCCGTTGGTTTGAAAAATTACGAAACAACAATTGGCAAGAAAAACATAACCGCCTCGCAAAAAGAGAACAAAAGCGTGGTTATTCCCACAAAAAATTTTACATTTCACCGAATGGGATTATTATTACAGCGATCCGTGCAACCGCATCGGCGATTCTCGCCTCCATAATAATAGCCATCGCGTCAATGGCTCCATCTTTACGCCCTTTTATCATCAAAAACTGCGTAAAAACGACGCGCGCGGGGCGTGTATAAAAAAATCCTCCTCTCTTACGCCCATCTCACAAGTCGTCAAAAGCCAGGTCAAGACCAGCTATCCTCCTCCGCCAAACGCGGTGCTAAAACTTCAGCCCAAAAAAATTACGACCCGCGTATATATAAAACGCGCAAGGCTCGCGTAACCGCTGTAATTTCGCGGATTCCAATGGCACGTCGAACGCGCGCGATTATAACACCCTCTCGCGATAATGGACATCGACTGACTCGACTGGTTTTCCGCCCGCGTGCGATGCTCCATTTTCTCTTTTTTAAACGACGCGCGAGGAATTCGATATCAAATTCTTTCGCGGCCGAGATCCAATCGAGTCGACCCCCCACTTCTCGTGAGTGGGAAATTGGAAGTGCGTGTATGTGTGTGACGTGGTGGTCTCTCGAAGATCCGCGGGAATGCGAAAGAAATGCCAGGGCGAGAGAGAGAGAATGAATGTAAATTCTGTGGTCGACGCGAGAGAGAGAAGGGAATTTTCGTAGGTACGGCGAAAAGGGTTGATGCTGTCGATTTCGTACGGGGAAATCCCATTTTCGTCTTACATTTTTTTTATACACGAACGACGTTTAATCTCGCGTCGAGTGAGGTTGGAAAATCGTTCGGTCCATTGATTAAACATTTTTTCCATTATTATTAATGTAATAGTATACCGGAAATCGATCAACTATTCGTATATAATTTGCGACAACGTATAACAATATATATTGCCCTCTTTCGCAAGAACCCTCGTGTAAATTTAATAACGAGGGCGCGGTAGTTGTTCGGTGCCCCAATACCTTGCTAATTATATTTAATTAGGTCCCGTATTTGATGTAAATTCAATTTATTATAGAATAATGTGAATATTGATAGT
Source organism: Torymus auratus (assembly GCA_900474315.1). Taxonomy (NCBI): domain Eukaryota; kingdom Metazoa; phylum Arthropoda; class Insecta; order Hymenoptera; family Torymidae; genus Torymus; species Torymus auratus. The sequence continues at coordinate 11,253 of UXGD01004741.1, forward strand.
GTGATTTGTTTATGAGCCCGTATGTACGCGTTGTTATCGGCTCAATACAGGTCGCGGTATATAGCAGAATACGAATTTTAATAATAGATCGCGGGGTTATAATATAATAATTGCATAAGTTTCGAAGCGACCACGACAACATGTCACCCCAAAATTAATATTTTGATAGTGCATACGTTATAAATAATGCTAATAATATTGGGATAATAATATCCACACCGCTGCTATGTATAATCCGTTCAAATTCGAATTTTGGGCTTTGCATATAATATACGATGTAAACGTTAGGGAATTGGTATTATTATATTTCATGGATATTCATCTCCGCAACAATAACTTCGCGCAGTATACAATCATTCTCAATCCCCTGTTCTCTCCTATAAAAACTCAAAAAACTTCGTTCCACCTCTACACCCGCTTATTACCCTTCTAACCCGCCCCCCTAACAAATCACCCTTCAATCAGCCAAATCGAAATTCCCGGCAAATCTCGCAATTTCCCCTGGTCGCTTCCGAAAATCATTCTCCCCGTTTTTCGCTCTCTCTCCCTTTCTTTCGTTCTTTCCCTCCGCCCCTCATTAGTCAGCGACGCGGGGGCGACTAAGCGCGTGTTGACACGCGATATCGCGTGCGGCGCCTCCGAGTCGCTGAAAATATTTCGTGAGGAATTCGAGTGGCACCTGTGTCGTTGTCCTTCCCACCTTCTTTTTTTTTCTTTCCCTCTCACATATATCGGGCGACGATCGAGTTAAGGAGTTATTTCGGCAGGAGGGGGATATATTTTGAGAATTCGGGGGACGCGCGCATCACGAGCGAGCGCTCAAAGCTAGTGCGCCCGGAACGTTAACTATGGCACGGGGGCGAGAGAATTTCGAGCAGCGAGATAAAATGGAAGGAGGAGGGGGGGATATTATGCCGAAAAATATGTGAAGAGCGGGTATCTCGTCCGTGCTGCGTGACGCGCGTTTAATACAGCTTGACCGGATTGTTCGAATTATTGTTGGCGCTTTTTTTGCGTTGGGTATTTTAAAACATAAAGTTTGATTTATTTTCGATGTTTTTATGTTTGTAATCACGCACGAGTGTTTTTTGAAGTTAATAAAACTCTTTTATTGAAGACTATATCTGTTTTGAAATTGGCCAAGTGTAATTATTCGCTTTTTTATTCAATGCACCAATAAAATTTGAAATTTATTTTGAAACTCAGGTAACCCAAGATTACACATGAAAAATATAAAAAGTAAATTTCAACTCCTAAAATTAAGAATAAAGTTACAAAAATCAAAGTTTACCCTCAACTAATTCTTTTATTGAATTTCTAACAACCATCGTAATTACCTAAGTACAGCCGGCTCTTTGAAAAGGACAAACTGAACCTTTGACAAGAGCTAGCTGCTTCTTCGAGCTCTTACATCCAACAACGACGACACACACGCGTTCCTCTTGCGCCTAATTGAATTAAATAATTGAACGTAAACGTCTCTCGCGCTCGCGTACGAATCTATCGAGTCAACAACAACAGGAGCAGCAGCAGAAGCAGCAGCGACAGCAGCTACCTTAGCCTCTACCTCGAAGGAGTTAGATACACCCCCGTGTGTGTACTTTGCCTCCGGTTTAACGTCCCTCCTGCGCTCGCACGAAGACGCTTTTACGAGACTCCTCTCCCGGAGCGCTCCGACGGCTCGGAACATACGTGACGTCGTTGGTCTTTCGCCGCTCGCACTGGATGCACATTGTGCGGATGGTTTTTACGGTTATAGCCTCGCGAGGAATGAATAAAACGCGCGCGCACGCCCGTGGAAGAGAGTAAATTGGTATAGCGCGCGAGGGAGGTGTGTGTGTGCACGCTTGTCTTTTTATATGCCGAGAGGGTTCGTTTTTATACGTATAAGGGAGCCGCGTGTAGCGCATTTTTTTGTCGGTGTATTGCCGTGGGATGTAAATGCAGAAGATGCTGCTACAGTAGTTGCGGGGGTTGTGAGAGAGCTTGATGGTTCAAGCGCTGTGTCCTCGTGGAATACCAAAAATTTCAGATGGCAGAAACGCGAATGTTCAGCGTTTGAGGAACTTGGCTGGCTATTTCCTTTTATGTGCGGAACGTGCTTTTGTCGGTTTGAGTATTTGTTTAACCGTGCTGATAAAAATTAACTATACAAGGATATTTCATTTTTTGTGGCGCACTTAAGGTTGACAATCGTAAAACGAAGTAAATGTGTAGCTGTGGGTTACATTTCACGCTTCTTTGACGTGCGAAACTTATCTTTATACAGAAGCAGGAAATGCTTTTCTCTAGAAGCGCAGCACAACAATTCTTCTATACTTTCCCTCTTAACTGTAGTTACATTTTAATCCCATCAATCAGTATTGTGCAACCGACATTACATTTCAAATACAGTTATATCACTTAAGTTTCATTCTACTTCACTTTGACTGCACGCGACCACCTCAACTCCCGCCGAAACGCAACAATTACTAAAATCCTCACCTCGGCCTGCCAAACTCAAAATCCAATTTCCGGCTTTCAAAAGAAGCCACAAATCTCTCGTCGTGCTCCGACCTCTTCCCTTAAAAAAAGGCCAGTGCACGTCGTTGGCCAACGAGGTACAGTGAGACTGTGGCACGCGAGACTCGCCCGTAAACCGCTTTTATGGAGCAGGAGCCCGGCAATTCATCCCGCCGACTCCTGGTGCGCTAGCTGGATACGCAAGCGCACGTGCGCCGCCGCAATCCCCGTTATATAGAGAGAGACGATGGTTAGGGACACGAGGCTCGCTCGTCGTCGGCGTGACGAGAAAGCTGGCGTCTGGTTTTATACGAGAGGAGAGGGGTTGTAACGTTCTTTCTTCTTTTTTTTGGTATTTTTGGGGGAAAGAATATGAATTTTGCGGCGGTGGATTTTCTTGAGGTTTTCTTTACAAAGTGGTTGGAATTTCAGGTTTAACGTATATATTATATATAGTTATCATGATATGGGAAAATATATAATATTGAAATAAAACAAAGGTCGTGCCACGCAGCAGGCAGTTTTTACGACTTTTTCCGCACGTTTCTTCAATCACATTCTAATTTGCAAACTATTTTATCGGCTGGTATGCGACGACTCAAATATAGATTTCCTTCGCGTACGCGCAAGCTATTATTAACTCTCCTTTATCACCGCCATAACTTTTTATGCAAATCTAAGAGCATTGGCATCCAGGCGCTACCACCTATATACATCACTATATGTAAGGCAAAACTTATTCCAACCTCGTATTTATAGACTGCACGCTCATACATAGTATAATTAATTATACACACTTCCACCACGTATGTTCCCTACTTCTCACGACTCGACAGAAGACAGCATTCTTCGAGTCTCTTTTTGCACCTCTATAGCTGCATTATTATTCATCGCGCCATGGCAAAACTTTATTAAACCGTCCATCAATAGCACGCACATTAACGAAAACAATCTTTGCTCTCTCTCTCTCTCTCCTTCTCCTCTATACATGTATACACGCGCGAGCTGCGTATACACCGGCGTGTATATTATAGTTCGGCATTAATCAACGCCACGAGCCAATACTGCGCTCGCACTCACGCATAATCAATATCGTAAATTTTTCCCAACAATCTCGACTCTCTGCTGCCGCTCGCGTATATAAAAAAAAGCGCGCGCCAACTACTCGCGCAACTTCGCGAGATCGCTACCCGGCGATAACTGATTAATCCATAACAGCTCGCTCGCTCGCGCTCCTTTCTTGCTCTACCCTCATAAATCTCCCTCTCTACTCCTGAAAAAAAGACGTACTATATACGCGCGGCGGCCGTTAACCTCCCTCTCCGCATCGATATTCGTACCGCGCGCGCGCCGCATTCGAATGAAGCGCTCGCGCGGTTAATCAGCGGAACGTTTCTTCGGTGGCGGGAGGGAACAATGCTAATTTGAAACAATAAAGCGATCCCCGGGAGGAGAAAATGCTACGTGAGCGCGAGAGAGCAGAGGTTCGCGAGCAAATGTAAATCCGAGGCGTTTTTGCAGGCACGCGGAGTATACCAGGGCTCTATTATTGGTTTCTGCCCGCTGTGTGTGTGTGTATAGGACGGCGAGGTGGAGGCGCATTTTAACACTCAATTAGCGGGAGTATCGGTGATGCGCTGCGGGATGGTCTGCGGGGGGAGATGTTGTGTATGGTGTACCGAGTCGGCGTGTGTATATCGAAGTGATGAAAAAGGGACTGTTCGTTCTATATGGATTATTGCGAGTGGCTTTTACAGTCACGACTAGTTTTTTGTATCGTCATGTGGACCTTAAAGTGTATCATTCAATGAACATTAAACTTTTGCTAAATTATTTATTATCACGTTATGATTTTCAAAATACATCACCTACCAGCTAACCATTCACTCCAACCATTACAACCGCCTATCCTTATTATAGGGCTGCACGAGAGCATAACAATACAATATTTCTATATTTATTGTTTTATTTTTGTAAATTCTTGAAAATTTCTCTCTTGTCTTGATCTTGTCAGTCAATATGACTGACTCTTTTGTCTTGTCTTGAAGTTCTTGATCATATTGGAGTTCCAACAGTAAGAAACAGTTAAAATGATTTACTGTTAAAAATATTCTTAAATTCTTAAATTTAAGAAACTTTTAAATTACAAATAAATTATGTTTTCTCCACATGGCGCGTAAAGTGCGTATTGTACGCCCTGCGGGCGAAAAACAGCCTCCGCATTTTACACTCCTCGTGGAGAAAATTAGTACATGCACCACGGGAGTAAGTAAAGAATCCCTCAGATCGCACATTTCCCTTACGAAAGTACACTGTAGTTATTACTACACAAATGCTGTAGTAATATTTCAGTAGTAAGTTACTACACAACTACTACAGTAAACGTTGTAGTATTTTCGGACTGTAGTTACAACCACACAAAAAAAGGAATGGACTCAAAACTTCACCATATGTAGTTACTGC
>UXGD01004742.1:0-16216 GCA_900474315.1 Torymus auratus
GAGCATCGCAGGGAAAAAAAATTCCCCTTTTTCATGCCATTTTAGTGAAGGTATTGTCAATCATTTTCTCAATCTATCTTTAATAATTTATATCTTCTCTTATAAATAGTAGTTCTTTTTGGAAATTAAATAGCTTGGATATCAGAATCATAAGCGATTTAGACAAACCCTGAAATGTGAGTCTAATTACTTGTCAAATAAAAGCACCTCCTGCTGTTTTAGCAAAATCAAGAAACCCGCATTCCAGGTCCTCCCATTGTGAGTAATCTCAATATTTTTGCTATGTATAAAAATTACTTTTCTTCAAATTTGAATTTTCAACAATATTGTTACAAGTAGTATACATATATTGCGTAAAATTAGTTACTTTATTCTACGTATTTTAGTCTATAAGTTTAACATAACAAAAATGAATACCATTCTCGGAAATTTCATAATCTGCAATATCAAATACACAAGTCTTCTTTGTTTTCAAATTAAAACGCAACAAACAATTCCTCTCTACATTCGCATGATCCACTGAAATAAATAAATAAATCTATTCTATCAAATCTTTAACACCCTGCAACGGCGACCCGAGTCACTTCACATTTACTCATACACAACTTTCCTCTTCATCCTCCAACAACAAAATACCCCGAAAGTTTACACTTAAATCCATAAAACGGCCGTTATCACGTGTAGGTCGTCGACGATCAAAACGCCGCCTCATCCTCTTCGTCGGCGCGGTACGGCCTGCACTCTCCACTCGCGATCGCCGCGCGGCAATTAAGAAGTTCGGGTAATAATCCGCGCGGTGGGACATAAACATCAATCCCCGTTTTTCTTCGCCAAACGGCCCCATAACTCCGCTAGCGGGGAAGGGGCCAACGACCCTGGCGGATAAAAGAGAGAAAGCGAGAGCACTCGGCACCTCGTCCGTTAGCGAGGGGGAGTTTCGGCGATCGCTCTCCCGATGTAACAAGCAGCCCGCTCGTCGTTATGCACGTTCAGCGCGCGAGCTTTAATGGCCGACTTAATTCTTCGGCAACGAGCTACAGGCACGTCCGCGAGAGAAGAGAGAGAGACAGCATAATGGCTTGTACATTCGCGTTGAATTTGTCGGCGGATTTTTTGTTGAGAATATACGGGTTAGTGGGGTATGTGTGAATGAGTATGGTATATTAGATAAATTATTGAGCTTTTGGTGTATCTACTATTCATGACACGATATACTGGTTTATATTGACGAATAATTATAGTATTAGACAGTTAATTAAAGAAAGTAGTTATTTCATAGTTGAATTATTACGCTGATGTGTGATTCTGATAGAAATCGATAAGCCACTTATAAATAGTGCAATATTCGATTAGCTTTTATTGCATTTTACTGTTTAATCATTCACTTGTTCATTTATTCATGCCGCAAAAGCAGTCTATTAGAGATCCTCTTACTTTATAAATACCGTGAATATCAATAACGAACATCTTCGCGAAATAAATAGCATCAGAAAAAGAAGCAAACAAAAAAAAAATCAGAAGAAAGTAAAACAAGTGGCGAATTCGTCTGGGCACGAGCTCGGGAACAAAAGTCAGATTTCACGCTACCGGCGAGGAATTGAAATTAACTCGAGAACATCAGCGCGGCTTGGCCTATTCATCGCGATGATAGCAGCAGCAGCACTTTACATCATCGCGAGACCCGTCACCTCTCACACACGCATATTCTCGCTTTGCATGTGACCTTTTTACGAGCTCGCCGACGAAAGGGCTCACTCGCGGGGTTGGGGGTAGTATAGTACTGCATACTATGACATACTATAACTATACTATGCTCCTCCAACTTTTTCCCGCGCTCCACTTCCGCTTTGGCGGGTACACACGCGTATGCGTGTGTGTGTAGCGTCGCGCGTGCACAAAAGAAATGGAATTGAAAGGATAAACCGCAGAAGTGTAGACTTGAGTGCTCTTTGCGGCCGCTGCAGTGCGCGCGCCGAGCGGAAAATCGATTATTCCGGATTTCTCATATTTTGAGGGATTTCACTTGCTGAGTGGGGAAGAGGGAGAGAGGTACTTGATGAAGATGTTGTTTTGTCGGAGTTCGAGATCTGCAGTGGTTTTTCGAGAATTGTTTTACTTTTCGATGTAAAGTTGATAAAAAGGGAGAGAGAGGAGAGGTAGAAGGGGATGTTGTTATGGAAGGAATTTTTATTGGTTCGTTTAAATTGACTGCAGGGATCACAATCGAGCTGTATTATATAGGGAAAGTAAATTAAATTCTTACGGGGTGGACAATTTATATTGAAAAAAAAGTTAAGAGGAGTTTTTTTAATGGCATTTTTTATTGATAATGGAGTCGATAGTAAATTAGTCCATTGCTTCGTACCTTTTTTCTTAATAATTCACATTGGAATGTAATCTAAATTCGAGTTTTATTTTATGCAATAAATTTAATTAAGTTTGGTGGGTAGAAATCAATAGCTACACTTATTATGTTATTTACTGAAATAATCATAAAAGTTTATTTGAAAATCAAAAAGACGGTTCAAAGAACAAGAAAGGTATTTTCCCTTGTTTGTCAATTGTAGATTAGATTGTCGATACTTTGTAAGTAATACAAACTTTTACGAGCATTACAAATTCATTTGATTTTATGCTTAGAGAAAGGTATTTTTCTTTCCTTGTTTGTCAATTGTAGATTAGATTGTCGATACTTTGTAAGTAATAAAAACTTTTACGAACATTACAAATTCATTTGAGTTTATGCTTTTTTCACAACAATCCAGAAAATCTTGTGTTCGCAAAAAAAAAATGTAACATTTTTTAGTACCACAAAATCGTAAATATTCAATCTCTTCCACTGAAATTGTTACTGTGATTAATAATGCATGATTGGCAGATAAAAAAATCACCGCTCGCATAAAAAGTAATCCAAGTTATCTTTAATCTCACGGCTTTCAAAGTAAGCCAATTAAAACTCAAATTCAATGAAAAAAAAGAGAAAACCGCGAAGTCTTGAAAGTGCAAGGGGAAATACAGATAGATAGATAATGAGAGGGAGAGAAAAAGAGCTCAGCACCGGATTTCTAGTAATTAAAAGCTGTTTCTTATTACTGCGAAGCTGCCTGAACCGGTCGAACGTAATTTCCTCGCGCGTCTTTGGCGGTGGCTTTTCTCCGTGACAACTTTGTAAAGTTTACCTTTGGAAATTGAGGAAATTACCCTACACCTCCGCTCACTCGCTCGCGCGCTATCTCCCGCCCATTCAACGCCCGATCTTTTCAGCGTCCGACAATTTAAAGCCTTGTCACGCCACGCAATATCGCGTTTCACGTTACACGATGTCAGAACTTATTAGCGTAGTCGAGCGACACGTCCAACTTGATCTTATTCGTAAAAATAAATTAATGCTGACAATCAGTCTGATTGAGCTTCATCAATCGTCTTATAAGTAATAAGTTTATTTATAATAATGAGATTATCAGAGTCGTGTTGCTATTTTATTTCATGATAATTTTTACAAATCTACCACGTCGTATAAAGAATTATTTAACATTTATTGAAGATTTTCAACTATACATACTATTTTAGAAAATATTGAAAATATATTTGTTAAAAGTTCTAAAACTAAAAAATTCGTATTGTTGATTTATGTGTAACAATAAAATAACATCTACCAAATTAATACATTCCCTTTCATTCGTTAAATCAGTTATGTTGATTGCTCTAAACTTATTATAAATAATAAAAAAGTGAGTTGACAATAGGGAATGAGGTGTCTGACTATACCTGATTTTTACTACTTATTTCTGAATTTCATCCCTATTGCTGAATCAAAACCATTATATGCACTCATTTCTAATACATTAGTAGAAAGATAATGATACCCACAATTCATATGGCAGGTTATTATATTTTATACATATAATAATTAATGTGCAATCATCTATAACTCGCGTAATTTGAAAATTCTGATGAAAAGAAGTTTATACTGTAATAATCTCTATACATCTGATAGAAGAATACTCAAAGTAATATCAAGTATATATTTACATATAAGTTAATAGTGGCATTATTTAGATAAATGAATAAATGAATGATTAGCTTGTGATTGGTTCTGCTATTATTGTAATGCACAGTATAATAGTTCAAAACTGTTGCTCTTTTTTACTTTTTCCATCGCTGTCATCTCTGCATTCGACAAATTTATATAAACTTCATTATCTTTGTTATTCTTTATTAAATAAATTAGTTTTATTTGAAGTTAAAGTTTACAACTGGGAATTGAAATTCGTATTGGATTTGAAAGTAACAACCAAACAAATTACGAACTGCATTGCAAAGTTCCGCTTTGATGTGTTTCGTACAGAACAATAATAGGGATTCGTTAAGCGTACATAGCGTATGCAAACCAATGCAATCAATATTAATGTGCAAAAGCGTTTCAATGGTTACATTTATAATATTTACAATATTGTCCACACGTGTGTTACATCAGATAAATCGATTTCAATGTAACTTTTTCAAATAACAATTTTGATTGGAAATTTTTTACAGTCTCAACTCAGTGTTTGCAAACACAATTCATAATAATAATAATTCTTCTTTTATAAATTTACTTTGTCAATGAACAAATATATAACTAAATTATTATTAATTATTGTAAATAAACAATATTCGAAAATTGACTCCAAAGACACTTTTTTTTTAAATAAAATAAATAATATTTCTTTGTTTAACTATCCCAATTGGATAAATTAATTAAATGGATTTGCGTAGCATTCACTGTTGCAGACGGTGGTGGAGGTCTGTCAGAAGAATCGCCTCTGCACCTTCAATACTAGTCCGAAAGTGGACGACCCGTGCCCGGATATGCCCAAGTACGTCGAAGTCGTCTACAAGTGCCGTCCTTGTAAGTATAATTCAATTTCCGATACAAGTTTATCGATATATCGATTTGATACTATTTCGAGTCAATTAAGGCGATTATTGCCGAGTCACTAAGTTCAAATAAGCAACTTTATGAAACGATCTAAAATCCATTAACGGCGTTATTATCAATAAGAACTGTATGTAACGATACCATTATTTACCACTAATGACACGTCAATACGTAAAATAGAAACATAGCAGCCCCTTTATATATTTTCCGCGTCCAATTATAAATTTTAATCAAAACCGTCTATCATCGAAATTCAGCCCCCTCCCCCCTGTGAATATTTAGCAAACATATTTTACGATCAGCGCCACGCCTAGTAACGAAGAGTAAATTTAAGCAATGCAACTTTTTAAGCTCGCTGAATTTCCATGCGTTTTCTCTCCCGTCAATAATGCAAGATGCAGTAGTAGATCGTGCCCGTCGTTCATTGCGCATTCAAATTTTATCCCGTGTGCAAAAAGTATCATAAACTTTCGCGCGGTAAAAATGAAAACGGAAATATCGGAACCCGCACTGTTCTCCAGCTGATTGTTCATTCTAGAAACAGCGGGGCTCTCCGGCGGTCGGAAGTATAAATAAATATCGGGCGCCCGAGTTTGAAAATTGAAAAATGTAGAGACTAAATTGCAGCGGTGCTGGTGGTGTGAAATAGATCCGGATGAAACCGAGCGTGGTGTTAAAAATACAAAAATTTGAAATTTAAGGTCGCTCGTGAACTAATGGCACGTCAGTTTTGGAGAAATTTTTCGATTGGAAACTGTGGTACATACATTTATTTCGAAACTTATGATCCTTCAATATAGTATTTTTACTACTTACCCTTTTTCATAGAAAATGCAATAACGATTACTTTCTCACATAACCGACAGATTATAATCTCCCGTCTTGACTTTTCGTTCACGCTATCAAACCAACTTCCCTCGACCCACATCAAACATTTTTCTATACAGACTTTAAACAAAAACCTTTCATCTCCTTCAACACTTATATTTCCCCAATACCTTCTCCTATACAAATATATACGCAGTGTGTGTCCGCAGCTCGCAATATTCCCATTCCGGCAGGTTACACACACCCCGGTCTCGTCTATATTATATCTATGCGCGATCGATTCTCATTACGGATGCCGAGCGCCGCGATGGCGCGCCGCCATCCATGCGAAAAAAAAACACGAAGTCAGGGGAGGGGCCGCACACGACTTGCAAATTGACGAATTTACGTGGATTATGCGCTCTCGCGCGCGACTTACCGTGAATATGATATGGCGAGGGGATAGCGCGTTATATTGCCAGTCGAACGCTGTGGTGGACGTACCTCTGCGGCAGGGAGAATAAGGAGTTTCTTTTTTGGCACAGCTGGCACACGTTGTGAATTCCAAGGGGCTCTTTCAATTAGTACTGCTGGGGGTTGGGATATCGACCCCTTTGGTTCGTGGGCGACGTTAGAGATGAATTTGAGTTTGGTTTTATTTTTCTGTTGGCAACGCTGTTGTTGGTGTGTTATTTGTGATAGTGTAAATATAGGTATAACAGATTTTAGGGAATTGTTTACTAGTAAGTTAAGTTTAATAGTTATTGTCATAGGAGAAAGTATTTATTGAAAAGGTAATAGAAATTACAGGTTCTATGTTGCCAGTCAATTTAAATAACATTAAGCTGAATATTTTTTCAGATTTTGTAAAATAATTTCTAAAAACTGAAAATGAGATTGTTTTTTATTATTCAAATTAAAAATAAAGAATCAATAATGAATTTCAAAGAGAATTTTATGTATATCAAAGGATACAAAGTAATGTTAAGATTTTTAGCATTTTCCCGTACGAGAATTAACTATAGAACCATATCTTTTTCCAATTACTGGCCAAATCAACAGGTAGCAATTAAAACATTCTCTAATGATATATATTACAAATGCCCATGGGTACTATATCCAGTGCAAGCGCAAAAAATTGCTCATATTTTTCACCGGCGCCTTTTACTTCTCTCTAATTAAAAATTATTGATATAATATCCGAGTAATGATGTATTTTCTTTCAAACCTATAATTTTCTTCTTTAAAAATTATTTCAGTTCGTAAATTATTTGACGGTAAAACGATGCTAATGATTTTACAATATTGGTATTTCAATGTATAGTCAACGTCTGTCAACGTTTCCTTATATAATGGAAAGCCCATAATGACATGCAAATATATTTAGAGCGAGAAAAAAGTAAACCCAATCTGACAGATATTACATTTTTATTATTTAAAATTTCAATCGCTAATTTTTCGCGTCTCTATGTAAATCAATCATAATCCACCGAGCGAACTTTATGGAGACGCGAACTGAATTAATTGAAATGTCACGTACCTGGTAACCGTGCAACTTGATTGAAAAAATTTCGATTGAAAATCGACAAGCTGCGTTTTTCTCCCTTCGCTCTGGCCTCTCTTCCCAAACTAATTAGCGTCTCGGAATACTCGACGTTTCATTCCCCCGGTGAGCCATAAATACACATTTGCATCGGTATATCGGGTATTTGACAATATGATAACGAATCGAAAGAAAGAGCTGCGAAATAAGAATGACATTTTAAATTACGTTCAATTAAAATGTTAATTATATTCACAATAATTATTTTAAAAAACGTTAAAGAATTTTATAAAAACTGTAAAATGTTCGAATTTCATTAAAAAAATGTTTTTGAACAAACTTTTGGCACGTCATAAATAACTTAAAAATTAGTCAATGATTTATAGTATTACTAATTGAAAATTCCTTAGCTTTTTTGTAACAAATTAAAATTTTCCACTCACATCGTTGCTCAAATTCCAATAGTTTTTGAACATTGATAGATCGCTTGAAATATCTAACTTAAAATTTTTAATTAATAGAGGAAAAAACTTTTGCTTTTACAATTGGAAATTCGTTCCTTGATCAAAATAGATATATCACTCGAAAGTTATAACAAACTAGTAAATGAAAGAATGAAAATATCGATGAGAAACTAACTAATTCTCTCAAATCCACGTCAATAACTTTCTTTCAAAGTTTCCCCTCAATCCATCAATATTAATTCAATCTCAAACATCGAACCAAAAAGTACCTTTCCCACACATTACAACCAAACCTCACTGCAATTTCGAATACATTCCATACATCAACCGACAAATCAGCACTAAATCACGGCACAGTCTATCCCCTATTCAAATAAACAAGCAATTCAGGCGGCCGCACTTAAATCCACTGTCGCGAACCACCTCTGTACTCACGACGCGTAAACTCTCGCCGCGCGCCTCTGTATCGGCTGTACAATTAATAGGCCGCTTTAGAGTCGACGTCAGCACGGGCGACGCACATGTCGCGCACCTCGCGCCTTGCAATAAGTGACACGTGCTGTCGACAAATGAATTTGCGGGTCGCGTGATTCAGCGCACGTGTGTAATCGTCATGTACGCTCGCGGTGCGCATACGCGCCTTACACCTATGGGTAATCGCGTCAGTCCCAGCGGCAATTGAATTCGCATTTTGACGAATGCAGGGGTGGAGGGGAAATTATGTGTGGCTTATAAATTATGTAGCGGAGAATTGTCGCGCGAAACCCGGGCGGACGGGGAATTATGGCTATTTTGAGTTTTGACGGCTGAATTTGGGACGCGCGAATTCGGGGTAATGCGGAGGTATTATGGCGGGCTGGCGCGTAGCTTTTTGGGGGGAGAGGAAGGGAGAGCTCTCGAACGGTGCGGTTAAAGGCGTTTAATGGCTTGTATTTCCTATTTGGAGAATAGTCATAGGAGAGAGATGAATGAGGCTCGAGTCATGATTGTGGGATAGAATTTCATATAAATTTTTGGTATAAACGTTACTTGATTACGAGGGAAATCAAGAAATGTGTCATAAATTGTTAATATTTGCGAGTAAATGACATTTTATAACTTTTTTATTGAATTGAATTGTTAAATCTTGAATAAATGAAGCTATTTTTCACTTCAGTGAATTGGTATTACTCTTTCAATCTAAAAATGGAATAAGTAGATTCAGTTATTTTTTTCTTTTTATGGCATTACCGTGAGACCAGAAAGCTTCAACGATTATGTTTTCCAACGTTTTGTTTTAGACAGTGCTTCTATGAATACATAAAAGCTTATACATGTTGAATGAGAAAGAAATTATCATTCGCCTTTATTTCACTCAGTACTGATAATAGAGCTTTATTTGCATTTTATTTTATTCAAACATAGAAAACAACAGGCTCGGGTATGCACGAATGTGTCTTATGGCATTTCTATTTTATCAATTTAACGATACATATTAGTTATAAAGATCAAACAAAAAGCTAAATAAATACATTATATACAGTTAACGGAACTGTCAGAAAATCAGATAATATATTATTTTTGCATTATGAATGAGAATATGATATAAATCCACGAGCGTTGATTGCTTTCGCGTTTGATTCTCAATGAAAGCGTGAAGCATTTAAATTAAAGTGACATCTATTGACTGACAAAGTAAGGAACCTAATCCCCTTTAGAAACTGAAACTAAATCACCTATTTGTCACTGAACACGTGCGGAAATTCTCGCGAAAATTAATTACATCACTTTTGCATCAAATTTGGCAATAGAAATTTCAGATAATAGCTCAACATTTCAGAAATAAATTAAAAGACAAGTATAATGGACTTTTGAGGTTGAAAATAAACGTCAACCAAATTTTACGGTAATTGTCCGTTAATAAATTATTCAAATGGTTTCTAGAAATGTTTCATTTATCCGCGATTTGTTATAGCTCAATGAATAATGCGAACATTTGTTATGAGCATAAATTACATTAATTGCATGTGTACAATATGATCTGTAATTGTACCTTAGTTTCAAATGTTAATTCAAAACCTCATCAAAATTAATTAGTAGGTCAAAACTAAGGTGCGGTTTACATAAAGTGATCGCTTCGCTTTAATTTTCAGATGTGTCATTTAAATACATTAATAAAGCCCCTGTTAACTATGATAGTGAAACTAGTTTGTCAGAGAAACAGGAAATACAATTTTTTGAATGTTTTATTATCGTTTCTATTCCATATATGAAGTGAATATTTTTGTTATATCTGGGACATTCGTTTCTTCTCTATTTCAATTGTTTTGCATATTTGATTTAGGATAACCATAACACACACATGCCTAGATAGAAAATACGACGTGTGAATATAACCTTGGCTAGAAAAATAAAAATTATTTTTATTCAAAAACTTGTTTATAATATTATTCGATTTGTTTCACAATCAAACTTGTTCTATACCTTAGAATACACTAGGTACACGCAAACATAGATATACAGACAAAAATATCGAAACACGAAATATTTTGAGTTTTACAAAAAATTTCTACTCTTACCAAGCTTTCTCTGTAATAAAGAAAACTAGATTAATATCGTAATTATATTTGAAAATAAAAATACTTCTAGAATCTTTCTCCGAGGCGAACAAAATACAAACGCAAATTGGCTCCGCTCGTAATTAAGACGTGTCCAGCTCCCGTCGCGCGACGCGAGTGAATTTACGATCGGTTGCCGCAGCGCCCGATAAATAAACTGCAAACTCGAGATGACGAGTGGCGGGCGAAAGAATTAATATTCCCTTTAATTGACGCGCACGCCGGCGTAAGGAAAATTTAAGAGCCGCAGGCGTACCGGACAAACAACTTTATGGATTTATGGAGCCCCGTACGCGCTCGCTATACACGGGGCCCGACCAATAACACGCCGAAGTACGCCCCAAACTTTCCTCCGCCCCCCGCCACCTCCGCGCTGTAAATCAGCGGACTCGATAAAACTGGACGCGCTAGAGACACTTTATCTCGCAGGTACTACCACTACTACTAGTACTAATACTACACGAAGTGTACGCGAGGCTGGAGGAACTTCGCGAGGGCGTTTTGTAAACGCTCGAGGAGGGCGGTTGGAATTGGCCGCTCACGCGAGTTTCTAAAAGGCAATCGCGTGCGCGAGTTTTCTATTTATTATTACCGAGCCAGTATATCAGAGCATCGAGGGGAGGCTCTTTCTCGCGATGCTCTTTACGTGCTTGGAGAGCGCGTGGCGAGTTCTTAGCGGCGCGATATTTATTTCGGAGGAACGCGTGCGGGGAGGTAATGGGAGGAAGTTGAAGGGAACGCGGGATTGCGGGTGTTAGGAGTAATGAAGAAATGTGGATTCGAACGTTTGGATGTGAAGGAAATACATGATTTTTTTTCTTTTGTAAGGAGGAATGGCTTATTTAAAGGTGGTAGTGATTTTTACAGTATTGTAGTTTTTACAGAAAAAAAAGAAATTTTTTTAGTAATTTAGTGTTCTGCAGTTTTTGCTTGAAAAAGTTTATAAGTATTGATAATTAACAGTATTATTTTTTAAACGTGCTTTCTCAATATTTTATATTGAGTGTTATAGTTACGTCTGACCAAAATCGTATTCTTCTACTGAAACTCATAAATGCCTACAATAATTGTATGTAAAAGCGATACATTTTAAACTGTTACACTAATTAACATTCTGCGAAAACAAAATATATTATGAAAATTTTCATACCAAATTTCATCCCTAAACTTATACGGAAACCTTTCAAATTCTCATGTTCCAAAACGTACACTCTACGAAACCACTACTCTCCTACTCATTACGCTCTCGCCTACCGTTCCAACCTCGAACAATGAATTTCCCTATATCACGAGCATCTGCGTCTTGCACGCAATACCTAGGCAAATGTAGCGCTAGTATAACAAACAGTCCCAGTCAAAACTAATAACGACGAGAGCAGCAGCCGCTACGCAAAACATCCACAAAAATTCTTAATAACTCGCGCCCAAGAAGAAGAATCACCCCGGCGCAACAATGCACCTCAACTTCGCGCCTCCTCCTCCTCCGCCACCCCCGTTTTTGTGCTCCATTCTCGCGCGCGATTCTAATAAGCGCATCGCGCGTACCATGAATTTTCCCAGCCCGCGGGGGGCGTTATTGCTCCCGCTCCGCGCTCGCGCACGCGTGCAATATTTTATTAAGCCCGTGTGCGAGGCAGCAGCAACAGCAAAACACATTAAGACGCGCGCCGTTTAGGAGAGTCACGCGTCATTAATAATGCGCGGCAAGAAGCTGCCGGATTCGGAAACACACTGCGCCGTGCAAGCAGTTGCGCGCTGCTGTGAATTATTCCGCGCGACGGGGGATAGGGAAGGGAGAGAGAAAGCGAGGAATCGACGGCCTGCTGTTACTGTTGCTGCTGATGTTAGAGTGTTTTTCGGTGTTCCTTGTGGGGTGGTTCGTCTATTAGGAGGTGTGGAAAGATGCAGAGCACATTCTTAGCTGATGCTGTGTCTCCTGGTCTATTCATGGTGCAGGGAATTGGAGAGGAGGGTCGTGATGAATTGGATTAAGCTGTGGTGGAAAGGATATTCTTGAGCTGTATAATGCATATGATAAGTACAATGGATCTACGGAATAGAAATATAGGAGTTATTGTGGAAATTCAGGCGTGCAGACTTTTAGGATTTTTTTTTTAATTTAAAAAAAGTTTTTTTTTTAAGAATTAATTTTTATGTTAACGGAATCTTTTTATTATATTAGGGTAGGTCTATCGATTCGACTATTAGCGACAATAATGAGATAAAACTTTACACAGTGGTCTAGATTAGTATATAAAACGGTGTAGTTCAAATCTCAGACAGGTTGGCAGCTTCTGAAGCAAGAAATCAATGTTTCAAGTTTTTGTGATTTAACACGGGCTCTTATGGGAAGTCATACTTTTTCGCCGTTTGACTTATAATATTTGAGTAATTGGCGACAAGAACTGGGTGAAATTTTTTGACTTAATAGAAGAATTTTCAACAATTATTTAACACTTTTTAAGATATTCATTCACAGTTTGTAACACTGATAAATAAAAAGATACAAATAACCTCAAATAATAAATCAAATCAGCTTCTTGATGGGAATTTTTATTAATACTTGGGATGAATAGAATTGTTTATTTTGAACGTATAATCGTTATTTGGTGGAAGTTTATTTAAGCAGCCTGTTTAATGAAGTATACCTCATAGATAAACATAAATTAAGATGTATACTCATTTTGACTAATGTAGCTGGTAGAGAACTACCTTAATCAAACCTTTTTTTTCACCATAAGTATTACCATTACCATTTCTGTAATAGTATTTATGAATTAACACAATACAATATTCTTTAAATAATTATTCTGTCAGATACAGTTCGTACACTTTTTTCGTATATTTTTTTATTTTATTTATTTATTTTTACATTATTTTAATTGAATTCCGAATCGGATGTCAATGTTTTTATTCGAGTTTACGAATTGAAAAAAAAATAGCATATCCTGCCTATGAATTCGTTAAATGATTTTTTCTATCCTGTTTTTTCTATTAAGTTATACACGGAGAAAACCTTATTTATTTTGAAGAATAATCACCAACAGAAATGCGAATTTGTATGTACCTGAAATGACCAGCCATTAATAATACGAACTCTCTATCGATAGCTAATCCATAACAACAACGAGTTTCTTTTAATGATTATTCTTTATTACTATTGAATCTCAAAGAAACATTCATTTTACCAATTCAACCCTTCTTAAAAATCTTAGCCAACATTACCTTCCAACCCCAAAACAGCCACTAAGGAGGTGTTTATTACCCGCTTATATAAACATAATTTATGCCATCGCGATGCGCATTTACCAACCAAATTCATCCGCACCCCACCGATGATTAACGCGGCCATAAACAAAAAGAGCGCGCCCCTCCCCTCAAACATACAAACAAAAACACAGGCATGTATACACCTCCTTCGCGGCCGTTTAAAAACGCGATAAGCCGACTAACTGCGCGCGCGCGCCTCGCTTCGTGAGCGAAAGAGAGTTGTGTTCACCCGACGCATAAACTTTATCTCTGCTTACAGATGAATTCAGGAGTAAAGTGGCGTGCGAAAATGACGCCATCAATCTCGCCTGCTTCCCCAAGTACAGGGTCGCGATCTTAAGTGCCTCCTTCGGCCGAACGGAGTTCGAGTCGCTAAGCTGCACACAGCCCTACGGAGTCAAGGACGAAAGTGAGTATATATTTATATGTATTATGCCATTGCTTCATCCCGGGGACGAGAGTCTATTAGTCTCTCGGCGGTGGAAGTGTGTTTATCACACTTGTTAGCGTCGTATAAATTGTATATCAGTTTACAGTTCTGCTTTTATTTGTGATATTTGGTCGTTTGTACCGAGTAATTTTGATTTTAATATTCAGTGGATATGAAAATTTATGCATGCATTGGCAATCGCGATATGTACCTTCGTAAAGTATTTGATGTTTATATTAATTAACGTTGATTCACAGAAAATCGGTTATTTATAGCTATGTTTTTAAAACAAAGTAAATTTGGGCATAATGCAGTTACATACCATTTATGTTTGAATTCTCTGAATACTTCTGAAAATAAAAACAATCAGAATGTGCAAATTAATATAGTAATCATAATAAAATATGATAAGCGTCAAAATAAAGTAAGGTAAGCTTTTATTCGTATTTGTTTACACAATGAGATGGATTATAACATATTCTCTGTACATTTAGTCGAAGGGATAATCTATAAATTGCTAGGCACAGTTGGGTTCAATTAATAACACTTATAATATTTGAGTGCATAAATATTTCGAGGAATAAATCTAAACAGTAAACTTATCTATAACTATAAAGAGATGTCTTTCGAAATAGATGAAAACTGTTTTGAAATTACTCTATTATTTGAGATAATATAAAACGTTTAATTAATAAAAATTGATTTAAATATATTGGATAATTCGTAATGAAAGTCATATTATGTAAAGTGATTGTCTGAGAAGATGGAAAATATTTTAGTAAAACTTTGTACATAATAAGTTTCCAAATCATCCTTTCTGAGTCAGATTATGTATTATCATCCGAAAGAAGTAAATAACGCATCAGATTAAAAGCTATCCAAATGAATCCCACCTCGATTAAGAAAATTAAAACCGCGAATGCAACTATTCTCCTACAATATACTTAACGAACTTTTCTCCCTCCCTCGCGCTCTTCTATGTTCTAATTACCGTAATTCATCAGAGAAAGCGAACTCGTAGACGTCCGCGGTATAATTTTAAAAGAGCCGCGCGCCTTTCGGCAAAGATCAGCGGTCGAGCGAATCTGAGAACGGAAATTTTAATAAAAAGAACCTCATTAATCTTGCGCGCACGTTCCGTCAAAGCTTGTACGAATCTATACATACGCGGACGCGCGTGATTAATATCGGAAAAAATGAGGATCATTAGCTGAATGACACTCGACGGGGTCGACGGCGCGGCAAACTCGGGTAATATCACGTAACAGATGTTATGGAGATTAAGGGAAATTTTTCATTATAAAGTTTTCAGGCCGGGCCCTTTTCGCGCTCGTCCAAGCTCTAGCTGGCTGCTGTCGGGATATCTTTTGCTGAACTTTACTTCTTCGTCCGCAGCCGCGGATTTTTTCAAATTTCGATGTTCCGCGCGAGGAGATTGAAAGATTAATTTTATACGCGAGCTGCAGTTCTTGCATTATTCATTCGCTCGAAGGCGGTCTAGTAATCCTGGAAATCTGGGAAATTTCAAGTTCTTCGTGTTGTCGATGATGATGATTATTACTTGGAATTCTTTTTGTGGAATTTTTATTTTTGTATTGTAAAATATACGTGAAAAAGGATACGAGTATTGAAACAGTAAAAGTAGTCTTTGCTATTATGTTTGATTCGTAGTAGTATCCATACTAACATATTTTATGTGTAATATGTTGTAGAAGATTCATGTTCATTACACGGAAAAAATAACTATTTGATTCTATTTTTACACAGTTGATTTAACTTGGAAATGACAAGTTATTATTTATTCAGAATGATATCGGTAGAAATAACCTTAAAAAAAGTAGAATCTCCACTTTAGAACGAGGACAGCATCCTAATTTAGAATATTCAGTTCAAATATACAGTTATTCTTATTATAAATTAATAAAGTTAAATTTACTTTTTCTTGTATTAATTTAACATTTTCCTAAACTAGCTGATTTGACTAGGGTAAATAAGTTAGTTGAGCATTATTTTCTTTTCCTGTGTAACTATTAAATTGTGTAATCGGCTTTAGTACGAAAATATTAAAGTTATTATTGATGCTGCAAACGATAAAAAGAATAACACATTTCATATGTATATGTGTTTGTTTGTAAACATAGGCACTAACCCTTCATTGTTGTCGACTATAAATACTGCCCGATC
>UXGD01004743.1:0-16213 GCA_900474315.1 Torymus auratus
TCCGAAAATTCACACTTTTGAACAATTTTCAACAGTTTTGAACAGTTTTAAACAGTTTTAAAAAAATTTGAACAAATAATATTTCCACTAGGATCCTGCTAATGCGGGAGACCTCGATAAACGCTCGAAAAGTTCGATTTTCGATTCACTTTTCTACGCAGAAAAAGGGCCTTTTTCATGCATGTATTGAAAAAATTTTATATATCTGGGTGGTTCTCAGCAAAAGCGCACATTTTTACATGTAATCACCGTGGCAGTAAATAACCCTCTTTCATTGAATATAATAATGGGCATATTATGAGGAAATCCAGAATTTGTTTCAACTTTTCGCGTCCCCAAAACTGTACCCAACTAAATAAGCGTGACCCACTACACTAGACGATAGTTATTTTCTTTTATTGCGATTATTTTAGTACATCAACAATGAAAAAAAGACGTTCTTATTTTTAAATATTATAGAAACATATAGAAACCTCGCAAAACGAGCTATCTGCTGAAGTTATTAGTTTTCATGTATTATGATTAGTTTTCGCAGTAGAACAAATTATGATAAAAATATACTCTAAACTGTCCCACTACTACCTATTTTACCTTATAATCCACGTGCGAGTAAGCGTGAATAAATGTATGTAAAACTACTTACAACCATTTTCCTACTCAATTTTTTTTTCTTTTTTTTTCAGAATAAATTAAGGAACCAGGGTTGCGGAGGCACTATATTCCTCAACAAGTTCAGAAACACTTCGGACTTCTGGACTTGATATGGGAGTCGATTCCGACGTGTTTCCGGAATTGACTCCCATCAAGTCCAAAAACATATTGCACTTCCGGACGTCTGGATGCAAGAAGTGCAAAATCTGTGACCCTGATTGGAAATTAGTTCAGAAAAATCTGTGTAGAAAAAAGAGCAATACTCAGATCAGGTCATTATAGAAGCATATTATGTAGTACATTATGTAACAAGGGACTAAAGCTGATTAATCCTCATCCGCGGGAATAATCATCGACTGTTACATAAAAAGAAAAATAATTGAAAAAATCCAATCATATTTGAAATATAGTCAGTACTGGAGAATTTTAGTTTAAAATTTAATTAAAATAAAAATAATATATTTTAGTGTGTTTGTTCTATAAATAAATAACATAATAATTTAGTAAATCAAATTAAAATTTGACTCAGCATTTTAAAAATGAAATCACTCACAAACTGCAATCACAAACAAACAAAATATCAAATAATGACGTCGGTAAAATAGTTTTCTTTTGTATTGCACGTTGCACCGCTTGCGTAAAAGATAAAGTTTAGGCGTAGAGGTTAAGTATCATATAGGTTCCAAATCATTTGGCCTTCATATTAAAATTGGCTAAAGTTAGACAAATTATTAAATGTTAAAAAAAAAAAAATTCAACATGATATCTTGAGTATCTGGTATTATAGGTAAAAAATATTATACAAATTGTACCAGACCCTACATGTTAAAACTTCAAAAATTAAAATGTTTTTCTGACATTTGTTGATTGTTCAATAAGTGTGGTAAGTGTATATAAATATGTATATTAATTTTAAGTAAAATGTGAAATGACAGTTAATCGAATTTGATAATAATAAATAATAGCAGAAAACCTGCATAGTATTTTACATTTTTTATAATGTAATTATTGTAAACATTTAAGTATTGCACATTACAGATGATGAACCGCTCCAGACCAGTTTTTAATTCTATAAATGATATCAAAGCTTGGATGTCTACAAAAACACGAGTTCCTAGTCATTATGAAACACTGAAGGTTACTCAAAAGTCTACTCAAGATGATATTAAGTCTTCTTATTATGAATTATCAAAAAAGTACCACCCAGACAGAAATACATCATCGGATGCAAAGAAAAAATTCCAAGATCTTTCCGTTGCCTACGAAGTATTGGGAAATTTTTCAAAAAGAAAACAGTATGACCGTGATTTGACAGCTAGAGGAACAAGTGCAACACAGAAACCAGTTTATGCTGCTGAGGAAGATCCCATGGCTGGATTCTACAGGTCTCGAAAGTCAAACAATCCTAATACAAGTAGTGCTACTAGAGAAGAAGCGCAATTTGATTTTGACGAGTGGACACGTTCACATTATGGGAGAAGTTTACGGAGATCCTTGGAGGATAGAGAAAAAAAAAAGAGGAGAGAAGAATTACTCAAAGAATACAAGAAAGAACTAGAGCAAGAGAAGAGTAGCGCTATGTTTTCATTGGCCTTTGCTGTAATTCTTTTGATATCTTTGATAGTACAAAATATTTACACCACTAATTTCGATAAGAATTTGATTAAAAATAAAAGAGAAGAAAAAGATAAAAAATCTTGATTCTTGTAAAAGGTACTTGTATATAGAAGATAAAATTGACTTAAATAGATTAGTAGACATAAATTTATTTATTAAAATGATTTTTGTTTTGTTTGTAAATATCAACAAATTATCGTTATTGTAAAGCATACAAATTTTATTGTACAGAAGAAATAAAAATACTTTACTCTTAAATCTATGAGCACACAAATCTTTCCATTGTGATAATTATTCATTTCGTGTTTAAAATACAATTGTTTTACACTGTATTCTGGCTTTTTACACTATATTCTGGCTTACTGTTTTACCACTTGTACAGAAGTAATAAATCATAATGATGCTATTAATTGTAATTTCTTTACAATCAGAATTAATTATTACTACTTTTTTTATACAGAGTATTTCTTTCTATCGATGGAAATTATATAAAAATATATTAAATCACTTAAATATTTAAGGATGATTTGACTGAAAAACTTCTTAAAAACACTAAATAAATTCACTATACATTTTGTTTGCGATAAAAATATTTGAACTTAATATTTATATGTGTATATTCCTAATTTTAACAAGTGTATACCTATAATAGTCAAATACATGTATCTTGACTAAAATGGTTTTAAACTTGGATACACTGGCATAGGCATAGATACAAGTCCTGTAGGATATGGAACAGATGGCATGCCACCAAAATGTCCACCAATTGGATATCCAGGATTTGAATTTGCAGAAGGTGTTCTAATCACCTTCTCTCTCATTTTATCAACTTTCACTTTCCTTAGATGCATAAGTTTACGTCTAGTAAGAAATTGTTCTAAAAATTCATCAACTTCCATATCGCCACCTAAAAACTTTTCTGCTACTTTCTAAAATTAAAAAAAAAAAAAAAAAAAAACATTTTAATTTACAGTACATTTTTAATATAAGAGTATATAATAAGGAATGTTTTTGAAACCTCAGATTCTTCCTCAATTTCTGCTGCTGCAGCTTGCAAAAGTTCAAAGGCAGTCTCAATAGTCATTGTTCCAGCTTTGTTGTCTGTAAATTGGTAGATAGTATTGTAGTAATAGAATATGAAATGGTTCACTATTTACTTTATTATGAATCACGACTCACTAATTTGTTCCAACTTTGCTTGTATGCTAGCACATAATTCGTTACCTTCTTCAGTCAAAGATAGTATCATTCTCTTAGCTTCTTCTAATTCTGGTTCTTTCGATAAATTGAATTCTGCTAAAGATCGATTTCTTACCATAATATCTTCTTTTTCAGACTCTAATTCTAACAACTAAAACAAACAAAAACTCAAAAATGCTGTTAATAAAGTTAAATAAGACACAATTAAATTATATACAAAATTTAAAACTTTATTTCTGTAAGCATAGTATTGCTCACTCATGCGCACAAGACTTATCTATACCTGCTGATTATCTTTTACAATTTCTTCAAATTTTGCATCATCGTTGAGCATATCTTTTAGTTCTTCATTGGTGAAATTGTTCAAAGGACCCATAGCAGCTGGAATGTCAGGCTCCTGGCTTGATTTAAACATTTTCGATAAATTTAGAAATTACAGGCACTCAATGAATAACAATCGAAAAACAATGACGTTTTTGATGATGGAATTCCTTATACTTTGATAACCGTGGCTTCCGTCATTACTATAATGACTCGAGTGCCAAAGAATGCCAAAGAATAAAAGATCGTATTTGTTGTAGGCTTCTAGGTTGGCGACAAAATGTGAAACAAAGTGACAGCCCGTCCACATTGCATGCCGAATGCCGTATGCCGTATGAGCTAGTACTCGTAGACTTCCCACTGATTGGTAGTTCTTTAAAGTTCAACCAATCAGCGGGGAAGTCTACGAGTAGACGAGTACTAAGCTCATACGACATGGAGGGGCCGTGAGAAATATCCAGTTTTCATGAAAGTTCAGTTCCCTGCATGTTCGCTCTTTGATTGGGCGATATTCCTACCTAACCTAACACTGAAATCTACCTTGCCGTCTCCGTTCGTTCGGTGTGTATTATTCTGATATGGATAGTGTTTTAAAAGTTAACACAAATATATTTCTATTTTACGAAACTTAAATATCTTTAAGCGCAAAGTTCAACCGAAATAGTCAACAATGTTTAATCTGCGTACCTGTACAAGGTTAGCAGTTAAATTACAAACATTAAACGTCACAAATCAAGTTTGTAAGTACTATGAAATATAATAAAAACTAATAGGTTAAAATTAACTTTTTAAATAATTTCTTATTTTGCATGATAAATTTTTCTTTTATTTCACATCTATAAATATTAAATATTTTAGTTTAAAGTAGAATATTTATTAATCTCTGTCATTGCTTATTTATAGCACAAAGACACATTAAAAGATGGGTTAGACCAACGCTAATAGAACTGAGAAAGCGTAAAGAGAAATTGGATAAACCAATTATTCAACCACGAAACAAGTTCCTCGAATGGAATCGAGATGCTGAAATCTATGCATTTAATAACAGACTCTCAGAAAAATTTGACGTGGAATTATTAGAACAAGCATTTACAACTAGATCATATATTATCCAGGAAGAAGAAGCACAGAAAAAGGTTGGAATAGAAGATCCTCAATTAGATCTTGAGGATAACCTTGAATTAATTGAAGAGGGAAGACAAATTGTATCACTAGCAATTGAAAATTATTTGAATCAAGCCTTACCCTTAGCTCCTCAAGAATGCATTTAGTAAGTTTTATATTCAATACGAATTTTTAATTCTTTTTATCTAATTTTAAATGGTAATATAATAAAATATAATAAAATATGTTTTAGTGCTTTAAAACATTACTTACTTTCAACTGAAGTTCTTGCAAAAACATCATCTGGTATTGGAACCAAAGATTTAATTAGAACTCCGGTATACAGATTGTCATTGTTAGACTTATTAAGAATAATTTTATTTTAAGAAATGAATCATTTTCAACTTTGCCCATTTAGGATTATCCTGTAGATGAAAAAACACTTGCTGATACTTTCTATGCTCTGATATCAGCTTTAAATCGCAGTGTGGATTTGGAACATGCTGGACTGTTTGTCCGTGATATTCTAATATCGAGATTAGTTGAAAAAGATTTAATAGAAATATGGTGTCCAGAAGATCCAATGGAAATTTTAAATGATATACTTGACAGGGAACACAGAGAACTTGCAGAGCCAAGAATAATCGCTGAAGCAGGAATAAATACTCTTTTACCTGTTTATCAAATTGCAGTTTATTCCAATCAAGAATTTTTAGGTTCTGGTAAGTGATTAAGTATTTGATTAATCTTAATGATTGTTGTAAATTAGACCCTACTATCTAATGTACTTATCTTATAATTTTAGGGGTTGGTGAAACAATTGAGGAAGGGCAGAAAATGGCAGCACTAAATGCATTGTTGAGAATGTTTGGACTTTTGGATTCTAGCAAACCTATTAGATGTAACTTAAAAGTAGATGATTCTGGTTCACGAAATTTGCCTCTTGCAAAATGGAGCAGGAGTAATGTTTAAGAACTTTTTTTAAGAAATAAAATTTATTATTATTGTTATACATTCAAAAACTGTTTAAGGATCAGTCACAGGACGTCTAAAATTAACGTAAATATTTTGTAAAGATTACGTAGTAAAATAGTATTCCCGTAATGCGCGAGCAAAATTCTCATTAATAAGCAAAATAATTATGTCTTTAAAATAACATTTCCTGTTACTGATACTTTTCCATGACTTTTCTGCTAAATATAATTCCTAATACAATTTATGTTCATTTTTCGAGCCATTTTATATTTGTACAAAGTTTTAGTAGTTATATATATTTTTTGCTTCATAAAAAAAGAATATTTTATATTAATTCAGCCATAGCTATGATATTCAGATGAAGCTACGTTTAGCAAGCTGAAAGCATCTCTTATATTTGAAAATTTACATTAATAGTAATTATCAATGGCATAATTTTAAAACTCTAAATGATTCCACACTATCCAGGAGAGTGTCAGGAATCGGGATCATGGATTCGGCTCAAACTTTAGGATATATTTTTGGACATAGAAACATAAAGAAAGCTGAAATGTTATAGACGCTAATGTTGCAAAAAAACTCAAGCAATCGGCATTTATTGCTTTATTTTATTTATTTATTTTTTATTTTATTCAATCAACGAGCGTAAGCCCAGATACAAAAATAATAATTACATGACGTCAAAAGCTATAACGTAAAACATTACCAGTTATCATTGTTACGCAATGAGATAGATTGATATAAACATTAAACGAAATTGTAATCAAGTTAGTTAACTAATCAGCAGTACATATTGGTCTTATGGTACGCTTGAATATGCTAATAGAGGAAATATCTCGAAAATTTTGTGGTAGCGAATTCCATGCTCGGCGTAATCTTGCAATAGGAGTGTTAAACTAATAATTAGTAGTAAGAGATTTCTTTAATAGGTCAAGGGTTACGAATTTGGTACACGTCTTTTGAAATTTAAAAAAAAAAAAAAGCGTCTTAAAACAGTCACCATTCATTCAAGCAAAGTTTTAAAAACTATTTCAAGGAGAAGAAATAAAACTAGTGAAAAGGATCTTTCATTTGCTTTTTTCGGACGTTCGAAAGATGTGAACGTTTAAATTTGAGCAATAAAACTTTCATATCTTTGTAACGGATCAATATTTTCTAATTCTGAAAAAAGCAAATAAAAGATCGTTTTCTCTAGTTTACATTATCTTCTTGAAATAGTCTTTAAGACTTGTTAGAATAAATGGTTACTGTTTTATGAAAAGTCTTTTTTGAAACAAATTTCAAAATAAAGCAACAAATGTCCATAACTTGAGTTTTTTTGAGAGTTAGGGTCTAACAATGCAGCTTTCTTCATGTTTCTAAGTCCAAAAACATAAGTGTCCTAAAGTTTGAGCCGAATCCGTGATCCGGATCCCCCGACACTCTCCTAGTATGTGAAATTATCTAGGGTAAAATTACTATCCGTATGGAAATAATAAATGTATGAAACCGTAGTAGGAAAACGTATAAAAACGAACCTTTCTATTGGTTTTTCGACATATTTTATACGGTTTTATACATTTTTATACAGTTTAATACATTTTCATACAAAATAAAAAAAAAATAAATAGAAAAATAAATATATTATGTTTTTATTAAAACGTTTTTACATTTTTTAAATTTTATAAATTCTATAAAACGTAAAAAACCGTATAAAATTGTAAAAAAATCGTACAAAACTGTATTAAAATGTTAGAAACCATATGAAACCGTATCAAAACGTATAAAGTTGTCCAAAAACCAATGTTTAGATCCGGTTTTATACGTTTTTATACAGTTTTGTACGATTGTATACGGTTTCATACATTTCTTTTTTTCCATACGGCTAGTTCCAGACTAGGTAATAATCCGACCTAAGATTAAACTAGTTAATTTGCTAGTTTTCATTGACAAGTATTCATATGAAATCTAAAAAACGGTTAGCTAATGTAAATACAATTTGGTCGCAAAGTATTCAAATTGGAGTACCTATATTTTATGCAATGAGCTGCACGAATCGTTACTTTTCCGAGAAAGAGTTTCCATTAAAATGCAAGGGCCCGGGTGTTTGTAATTTGACAGTAAACATTAAATTTACTAACCCGTGGTATAATATTAAGTACTTTTTAAAATCAGTAACTCGATAGGTATAGTACTTATATTATTTTTGGCTAATCTAATCACGGATATTAATTATACACTATGGTTAGTAAAATAATTGTACTATTAATTTTCAATTCAAAACTCAACGGGTCCCTTTCGCGCTAAAATTTCGAAATGACAACTTCTTAGAATTGTCAACAGATGACAGCACGCGTCTGCCCGGTGCTTCACCCTACACCGCCTTTCTCAAACCATTCGCTGTGTATTCGACGTGTGAAAAAAAAATCTCCCCCTCCACGTTTTTTACGTTTTCTACGTCATCCCCGCGCATACACACACTACACGCCGCAATCTCGAAGTGGAATATATGGCTAATGATATACAATTAAGTTTTACAGTCGATCGCTTGCTCTCGCTACAGCTCTTGAGCGCGCGCGCGCGCAATCGGAAATTTACGACGCGTCCCGTACGGGCGATTCCCGCTGAATCATTAACGACTCTCTTCTTTTTCTCTGTCTCGCTCGCACTCGTAGCCAGCAGTGCGCTTCTATTCCTATACACACCTCTATATACGACAATCGATATCGACACTACACGCGCGTAAAAATACTCTCTTTCTCTCTCGGCAGCGCGGGGAAACTTTGCAAAAACAAAACGTCCTGGTGCTTGAGGATCCCGTTATCGAATTTGCATTAGCGTCAGCTCGTTCGCCATGCAGCAGTAGTAGTAGCAGCACGCGGCTAGAATTTCGGCGACGACGAGGACACTACGACGAGTCTGCCCCTCTCTTCTATATATGCTATAACACGCTCGAAAGTACAGAGTCATAAGAGCGTATCGCCGGTGCGCGAGCGCCTATAAAAGGCGAATGTATCGAATCGGCCCCTCGTGCGGCCCGGGCAGCAGCAGCAGCAGCAGCGTCCTTTATATCTCTCTCTCTCTCCGCTCCGCTCCACGAGCGTCTGGACGCTGTTATAGCAGAGAGGGGGGGCGGATAAACAATGCCGATGTGCAAATTCGATTATAACGTAGGTTGATGGTAGTAGAGAGAGAGAGAAAGAGATGTGATGCGAGTGGAAAGATGTATGAATTTTCGGGGACTGGGACTTGGGAATATACTTTGTATTATTTTTAAGTTAAACCTGTGACCCTACATCCACAACGGAGCACACGACAACTGCTAACAAAAGCAATAAAAGAGAGAAAGAGAGAGTAACACGAACGCCATGCCGAAGTCCTGTATGTAAGCCATATGTCTGAAACGTGCATGGCAGCACACGTATACATAGACCACCCACCCACGAATGACCAGCTGTAATGCAAATCAAAAATATACATTTATATTTATTTATCAAAGAATCATTCAAATCGGAGCAAATGCTACTGCCCCCCTATATATGCCGCCAACAAGAAAAACGTCATATTGCTCCGTTCCAAATATGCCGCCGGACAAATTAATGCGATCCCTTCTCATCCCGCGTTTGTTTTAACGTGTGAAACGTATAAATCAAGTTTGAGCGCGCAACATATAACGTACACATATGCGCGCATATGGCTCGCTCTTTGCCGACTCCAAAATGGTGCCCTGCGCGACCATATCCCACAAAGTAAATATATATCCACTGCCCGTATATATATATACAACGTTCTCGCGTTCTCCTTTCAACATTTATATGTACACAGGATGATGATTAAAAAGCCATTTCCATCGTTAACATTGCATATACGAAAACCAAAAAAAAAAAAAAATTGCAATACTGAAACCGGTATAAAATAACTCCATCCATCGCCGTCTTAATGAAATATCAAAGTTAATATGTACTGTATACGTTCAGTATATGTATATAATGTATAAATACGCGAATAATACAAGCTCGAAGATGAGAAGCGGTCGCGCTGCCGCCGAGGATGAAGAAATTACGAGCGGGCAAACTTCGCGAAACTCATCCCGGCTCGAAACGCAGCGCACGCGAAAGATGAAGATAACCACCTCCGCGCCGCGCTACCTCGAAATCTGCGAGTGTAACAACCTACCCATCGATCTCCCCCCACATACATCCACGCACACACACATATACCTCCCCTCCCCTTTCTGCAGCGAACCTTTGCGAAAAGCACTCGAAGCCGTCAGAGAGAGCGTACGAGAAATAACAGAGAACTTCTCTCTGTCTTTCTCTCTCTCTGGCACGCAATTCTCGCAGCGCTCGTATATTGATTATTTACAGTCGGCTCTATCCCCTTT
This sequence comes from Torymus auratus, assembly GCA_900474315.1. Classification (NCBI taxonomy): domain Eukaryota; kingdom Metazoa; phylum Arthropoda; class Insecta; order Hymenoptera; family Torymidae; genus Torymus; species Torymus auratus. The sequence continues at coordinate 10,232 of UXGD01004743.1, forward strand.
AAGCTGGTTCATCCTTGCCCCTCCCCTCTCCTCCTCTGCCACCTCTTTCTCTCTCTCTCTCTCCCTCTCTCTCGGCTAGACGGAGAGAAAGAGCCGAGCGAGCGGAGTTGCCAGCGCCGCGCGCGCAGAAAAGCGCCCCGCCGAACGAGCGTATATATACATATATACGGGGAATGAGCGTTTGTGTGTGTGTGCGCATGTATGGCTGGAAGGGAGGGAGAAGAGAGCTATTCCTGCGTGTAACGATTCAATGGCGAGAGAGAGAGAGCCACACCCTTTCGCCGTCGCGAGTAATCAGCGCTATTGTTGTTTTAGCTCGATCTCTTCTATATAGCCCATAGCTGCCCTGCTATATATGGGGGGAACGGAGGGGGAAGACTATGGAAGGAGACGATGACTTTCTTGGGAATTTCGCCGAATGTTGACCGTGGGCTATATAGACGACGGTGTGACGACGGAACGAGAATTGGAGGGTGTATGTTTATCTTTGCATTTTCGACTTTTAATAGGGGTGATTTTCTGAGGATATATATATTGTGTTATACGGAGCTTCGGAGTATATGTAATGATTTCATTCGCGGGTATAAGGTAGTTCTCGAGCTATTTTCACAATGGAAATGTGCAGAATGCAAAATAATCGTTATGCAAACGGCGCGCGAGCGCGAGATAGGAATAAAGAGAGAGAGAGAGAGAGAGATGAAGAAGATTGATCGTTATCGCGCTGCTCGGGGGAGAAAAAAAATAGTCGTTGGGGAATACGTAACGATTGTATGTGAGGCGGTACATCCGTACTCTCGCGCTATATATATATATATGTGCAGTACAGAGTTTTCCGCCCGCTGTTCTGTAGAAAACATCTGCGCTCCCAGCGCGTTGTGCAACTCGGCCGTTCTAACAAACGCATGTATGCGTCTCATTTTTGCAAACAATTTTTATACGCGAGAGGATGATTCCGAGTTGAATATCGTTCGTAAAGTGAAAACGCAAGTTTATATTTCCTTGCATAGAACGTTTGATTTCGTATTGTGCTCCAATTTTCATTTTTCACGTGATTTCAATAGTATTCTGCCATGTATACAAATGAAGAAAGGCGCTGTATCTTACAAAAGATCGTTATATGGATTTTTTTTTCGTTTGTACGGCTGTATTTCAAAGTAAATAAACGAATGATTTTACTTGTTAGAGCGTGACTGTAAGTTTGTATAAGTAAAAAATGTCAAGATAACAGAGAAAAAAACATAAAAAATACAATGTGTATTGTATATACAGTGTACCTTTGCCTACATTGTTCAACAAACGAAAATGGCCGTATAACCGTCAATATTACACCAACTCTATTCTCTCTCTGTGTCTCTTTCCAAATCTACACCGCTGCAGCCGAAAAACTTTCGATTGCCCTCTTTCCCTGCATGCACCACATATCCCCTCTTTATCACTCTCTCCCTCTCTCGTATGCAACACAAACGCACCCGGCTCTCAAAGCAACTGATTAGACTCCCCTCCAGCTGCTGTTGTTGTTGCCGGCCGGGCCTCTTCACTCCCCCCACTTTCTCTCTCTCTCTTTAATTTCGTGCTACTCGTTTTTTCGTCACTATATATACGACTACGGCGACGCGAATCTGGTTCAAGCGCGAACGACGACGACGACGACGACGGGGCTATATGGAATTTCGCTTGGCGCGCTCGAAATTTTGCTCCGCGCGTATATGGTAGATCAATATTTGCTCTCGCAGCTCGCTCGCGTTCTTCTTTTTCTGTGTGTACACGAGGATTTTTCGCGTGATGCGTCAGCGCCAGCGTGTATAAGTATATATACACTTTTATATATACCGGCCTTGGCCGGCTCGAAATTCGAATCTTCGAAAAAGTTCTTATATTTGCTATATCTTGCTTGCGAATTCTCCAGTATGATGAATTACTCTTTTTTTTTTCGTTTCGAGTATATAGGAAAGTATAAAGGCGCAGCGTTTTACATATACGCAAATTTTAAATAAAATTTATTCACGGCTTATAAAAATCCCTAGCTATTTCCACAGGCACACACGCAAACCCTTCGCGAGCGGATTCCATTCATCTTCCATTCCAACGTAAAATTCGCTACCAAAACATTCGCCACCGCTCGCTCGCTCGCTTTCGAAAACATACATCCCTGCGCAAACCTCATCCCCACTTATACTACCCTGAGGACGCGATCCAGCTAAAATTCGCGCAAACAGCCTCCTCTCTCCCTACTCTGGAGGGACGCAAACATCGGGAATCGATTCTCTTAAAGGGATACCCGCTCGTCCTGGGGGAAATTGCGAATTTCCCCGCGTTATTTTCGCAGCGCCCCGACGAAGCTTTTCTCACACTCGCGCGGCGGCGGAGGGAAAGGGCAAGGCCTCTCTGCGCGAATAATGTTACACGCGCCGCGCATGGCAGCTCGCTGATAAAGCGCGCGTGCGCGATAGAGTCTTTCTCGCTTTTTACCGCGGCGAAATCTGTGGGAGGGGAGCGGGGGAGAGAGAGTTTGAATTTCATTTTCGAGTGTTTGTTGTGTTTGTTGCGAGGGGGAATTGGGAAAGTTTCAAAGGTGGAGTTTGAGTTTTTTCCGAGGAGGTGGAGGGATGAAGTTCGGAAAGCGTTTATTTGGAGTGTGTATTATATGGCATTTGCTGGATGCATTGTAATGTGGTATGAATAATGTTTGGGTCGAATAGACGATCGCTTCTTATCTGTACTATACGAGAGAAGGGCATGTATGTAGGTCAACAAATCGGCTGAACCTTAAACGAGCTGTTTGTAAACATAAGTTAGCCGATTTGCATACGGCACATATGATTGATTCATAACGTTTATTCTATTGTGTATTATTTACATGAAGGATAGTAAGGTTTGTCATTTATATACTAATTATTCTATACACCGAAAAAAAATGTATTAAAGAAATATTTATTTGAATAGTATATAGCAAAGAAATATTTTTTAGAAACAAATCATTATTTTTTTAATTCAAATAAACCTTTTTTGTGTCAAATAAAGAGTTATTTGTTTAAAAGAAATATATTTTTTTGCTACTATTCAAATAAATATTTCTTTAATACTAATAATTTTTTTTTAGTGTAGATTTCTGAATTTGGATGAAAAAATAAAAGTTTTTTTTATAAGTACGCAAACCCAAAATACTATAATCGTTGCGGTTTTAGTTACAAACCTATACGGGACCACATTAATAACACTTCTTCTTATTTTTACACATTTATTACTTCCTCGAAACAGCGACAATACAAAGTACCCTATACGACCGAGATACCCAAACTCTCTCTCTCTCTCGAAAACAATTTTCCTCTTCCCTCCTGTATATACGCACGGGCCATCCCCGAAAATATACTCGCGCGGCGTTTGTGCCCAAAGTAACCCGACACCTCCCATCTCTCTCTCTCCTTTCCAAAACGAAACCACGAAATACTTTTCACATTACAAAGATAAAGGGCCGAATTGCGCGCGGGGGCAAGTCAAGAATAGCGATATAGTCGAGACACATACACTCACACACACTTGTAAAATGGTAAACTACTCTCTATCTCTTTCTCTCGCGACGTCGTTGCTCTATATTTTTAATTCGAAAAATGGTCGCGCGCACGTGTGATGCGCTGCAACGTATATAAGCGCATACGATGCATTATTTATCTGCGTACCGTACAGGGTGGAGTTTTTGGTTTTTGTGTATGCGGGCGGCTGAGGATGGTTTGCCGGCAAAGGAGGAAAAATGTGGGTGTCTCGCGTGCAGAGACACAGTTTGGGATAGGTTGGTTATATATGTATATACAGTGTGGCGTGGTGCAGGGTAGTATGTATTTTTTTTTCATGATGGGGGAGGGGTGTTTTGCATTTACAGTGCGGATTTGAATTCGAAGGGCGTTTTCAAGACCTGCGCGGGAGAAGTGATTTAGTGGCGTTTAATGCAGAATTGGGTGGTTGAAAGGTGCGGTATAGCAGGAAGTTTATATAGTTAGCACGGTTTCGGTATATTATCACCATACTTCCGTAGTATTTTATAGTACTTTCTGTTTCTATCTGGCTTGACATATTTTCTTCCTCGTCATTTGTTGGCTCCGACATGCTTTATATATTATATGTCTCGTAAATTTATTTCTCGTTTGTGGATGGATTTCATTTGGTCTTGTCGTGACGCATTTGTTGTTCAGCCTGTATATCGTCGGGCGGTACGAAGAAAAGCCAACAAACGGCTGTGTCGCGAAAAAAGCCAGTTTGCGCCCTCTCAGACGAAAGAAACAAAACCACACCAGCTCGCGACTTTAAAAACCACTCCCTCCCATTATCAACTCCTCACACCACCGAAAGTGGTATTAAATACACTCCGGTTGAAAACTCCGCTTCAGCATGAGAAGCATCATAGCTGCGGGTAATGAAAAATCGGCGCGCGCGGGATTTGATTGGCCATTCAGCTAGTAGCGCACGGGGTCCAAAGGAGCGCATGTGCGTCCTTGCGGATACAGAGATCCAATTAAGAAATTTCCCTCGCTATACGCTCACGGGATAATTCCGCGCGATTCGATTCATTAGCTCGGGAGCGAGCGAGCGAGTGCGGCTGTATATGGAATTAGCCTTCGACTGCTTTACGGTAGCGCCGAAATATAACGAGAAAAGTCTATTAATTGAAACGCGAGTGGTATATAGAGTCGAAAACTTTAATTATGAACTTTTCGCCGAGGATATAATCGAATTTCTATAGTTCCGTAAACACGACTGGCGGGTGTGTATATAATAATAATCGTGCTCGCTTTAGTCGCGTCACGTTGTATACGTGTATATGTGTTCTTCGTTCGTGCAAATACTTATTCGTCGGCGAACGCGTCGGCGTAAAAATGTATATGCAGGTAAACAAGAGCAGCACTTGTACATACATCGCCCGTTGCACAATAAAAAAAAACACGTCGCGCGTATATAATCCCCTAATGGAGCATAAAAGCACTTGCATGCGAGCGAAAAAGCTCGTACCCAAAGACCTAATCTGCCAATAACAATGTTTCTCAAGCCGCCGCCACTGTATAGCTGCACTTACAACGCTATATAACCTCATTTGCACCTCTCGCCCGAAAATCCTATGCACGGTGGTACTTACCACACCATATTCGCGAACTTGCATCGTATATAGTTACGCGTCACTGACCTCGCACTATACGCGAGATTCGAATCGGCTGTTATTCTGTAATATACAGCCGCCGCATAATACATATACTCGATCGATCCCTCGCGCGCGCGCGACGTGATTCCATTATGCGCGCGAGGGAGTGGGCGGACAAAAGGAGCCTCGACGCACGAGCTTTCCCAGAAACACTTTATCAACGATTGCAGAGAGAGAGAGAGAGAGAGTCGTGCTGCAGGGATAGAGAGAAAGGGAAAAATGATGAGCCACGCGCGTGAGGGACTTTGACACCCGCGCATACATAGGTGCAGTCGGTCTGATATCGCGCTGGATTGGGAGAGAGATATGTGGTAGTCGGTATGGGATTTGATGGTTGGAGATTAGAATGCGACAGAGTGTGTTTCGCTGAATGTGGGGATTGATGAAAGTATATTTTTAATATGCTGCGGAGATGGGTATTTGAAGGGTTTAGCTTTTCAATGGTTGATAATAGAGTATATCGACGGCTGAGAGGAATAACCCACTAACTCGGCGTTTGCTTCGAAAACCCGCTAACTCGGCGTTTGCTTCGAAAACCCGCTAACTCGCCGTTTGATTCAAAAACCCGCTAACTCAGACGCGCTGTTTTTTCATCAATTTTGTAGTGGCTATTGGTATAGGATTAGGATTTTAAAATACAATTTCTGCACAATAGACGTGATTAGAAATTCAGAAAATAATTAGAATCGATTATTTAAGATAAAAAATTTCAAATTGAAGACGAAAAAAACGCGTCTAAGTTGGAAGGTTTTTGATATATCCGCCGAGTTAGAGGGTTTTTGAAACCTTCGCCG
>UXGD01004744.1:0-16207 GCA_900474315.1 Torymus auratus
AATCCTGCTCCCGGCCAATGAGAGAAGTAAGCGCGTTACGTGCACGCTGGTTATAACCGATTGGAGACACAGCCTTAGGTTGTAGAAAGCTCTTGCGCGCGCATCCCGCCCACCCGCAAAGCGCGTCGATTCGCGGTACTAAACCACAACGTCGGCTTTGCGATTCATCTGTCCAGTCTCCACTCTTCTCTTGAGAGATTGTTTGCTTACCCAACTTGCAACTTGCTTGCTCATAGACACTGCGTGATATATAGTCCTATATTTCGAGGTGAGCGAGCGAGAGAGCGCACGTCATCGACGTCACCGTTTCCGGAAAATTCGTCAGTCCAAGATGGCAGCAGTCCGTGAGCGCAGTTGTCTGTTTATTTACTACGCGTTATCTGTCTCGTGCTGAGATTCTATGCGATTCATCGGGTTGGAAAGCGTCGATACCCAAACATCCCTCAGTGTCGTATTGTAGATACGCGATTGCAGTCGCAAGGAGAGCGTGAAAGGAAAGAAGCCCGAAGCAGAGAGGTATACATACACACTTGGCTGGCAAGTGCCAGTTTGTTAATACCCACGGAGAGGAGGTTCCAACGAAGTGTTGCCACAGCAAACGTTAAATTAGACGCACAAAAGGTTAAACCTTGCAATTCTCACAAAGACAAGGGAAGAGATAACCTCCGGACGCCTATTTACTACGGAGTCTACCTAACCTCACGTGCGCAGTATAGTCGACGATCGCAGCAGCGTTTCAAGGCCACCCAGCCGCCGACGCTTCTGGAGGAGCCTCCGCGCGCTGGTTACCTATGCGGAGGCTGCGCACGCCTAGAAGGCGGGCAATGCGACGATGCAGCAGCAGGAGCAGCAGCAGCAACAGCAGCAGTCGGCGAGTGGTAGTAGCAGCGGGGATAGCGTCGTCGTCGTGGTGAGCCCCAAGAGGATGGCGGACGAGTTGCTGCCGGCCAGCCTGGAGAAGCTCGAGATCGAGCGCAGGCTGGCCAGTGCCGCTGGCGGATCCTGCCAACGTCACAGGTGAGACACCACTTTGTCCTAATGCCAGGTTGCACACTGTGCTTGGAGTTCAGTCGAAAGAGTCAGGGAGATAGACGCTGTGTGTGTCAGCGGGGGATAAAGAGTGCATTAAGGTTTGCGATGATGACAGTATACAAACAATGAGTTTGTTTTGACGGTGAAAGATACAGCTGTACGGGGCCTTTTTTATGTACATTGCTGTGGGACGGGTCAATGCCATTGAATGTAAACACTGGTAGTACAGGGTTTGGGGTTGAGGTAAAGGATCTTGAAAAATAACTGTCAGGTGGAAAGGGAAACTATGTTTTGAAACTTATTTTAATAAAAGTATATCGAAACTGAACCTGTATGATGTTGCTAATATGTTGCACAATTCTGGGAGTTGTATTGACTCATCTACTTTATTTCATAATTCAGCAAATGGTTATTAATGTTGAATACCTGGGTATAAAGAAAGATCCCCAAGTTTGTTACTTCTCTAATCTTTTAAAGCATAAAATAGTTTTGTTATACACGGTGCTTAGAATTGTTCTATTTTACTGCTAACATTCCTCTTGCCAAAAGTATAAATTTAAAAGAAATTAGAAGCCAATTCTATTGTGCAAGATTAAATTTAAACTTATTAAAAGTATTAACTAGATGTTATTTGCAAATTGGAATACATTTATTTCTTTCATAAATAAAAACAAACTAATTTCATATGGAATTTTTACACCTTATTACTCTTTTAAATGGTTTGTTTTGATTTAGGATTGTGTTGTTACAAGCATTTAACAAGTAGTTGCTAGCTTTAAATAGAAACTGCATTGACTCTTGGCAGTTTGTCATCAATGAACTTTCTTTGTCTTCTATAACAGACTTAGAGTTTTATTTTGTATTCAAAAAATAGTCAAATATTTATAATTTAATTTCTTTTGTTCTAATGATTTATTTTGAAGCCATGGTCATGTTTTTATACTAGTTCTATTTTGTTATGATAAAATAACCTTCTAAGTTTAAATTTACAAATAACTTTCTGTATCGTTAGTAATATCCAATGCAAAGTAATAATTATTAACTTTTTTGATAATCATGTTATGTATAGTTTGTTTTGTTTACATCCCTTTATAAAATTAATTATTTTATTTTATTAACTAGTAAAATGAATAAAAGAAACAAAGTATTCAGTTATGAAATAGCTTTATTTTTAAAACTATTCTAAGAATACTTTTATGTAAAATTATTATATCTTTCCAGTTAAATATATTAATTCTGATCTGTTACTCCTTTTTTATTATTATGAAATTTTCTTACATTAGAATATTACTACTTAAAAACAATTTATGACATAATATTGAAAAACAAATGAATCGTTCCATTTTTAATATAGCTATAGTATATGCAAATACTTAGAGTAAACAAAGAAGTATGTTCTTGTAAGCTTTGTGAGAGAACTTGGCATGGTGCCAACCATAAGTTTAAAATACTTCTCATATCTTTCCCTTTAAAGCTGGAAATATCAACTTTATACAAATCCTTTTTGCGTAATGATGAAATTATTTATTTCATATAAAATAAATTTACTACAACAATAAAAATTCTAACGAGTACATGTTTAAACAAATGAAATAAATTATTGTTGCAAATGTTAAATTTTTTTTAAATGAATTATTAGTGAAATAGAAATATTAAATTAGAATTTTTAATATTTTCAGCAACACAGCTAATAGATACAATAATACCAGTTGGCTTCGACGGATGGCCTTGGCAAATAGGCCAACAAACTCTTCTGAAGAAAGCCCAAAAGGCATAAAAGTGACAACAAACTTCAAGCTATCCAAAAAGGATGAAAGGAGGGCTTTGTCTGCCTTGGACAGGCCAAAGAAGAAGTCCATTATCCGAGAAGCCGTCCTTAAACTTCGCAACTCTGATCCCACATACCTGGAAGATAATATCGCATCTACACTTCTTGAGGAGGCTTGCAAACTCAGTATTTCTCAGTAAGCATCAAAATTGATACTGTTGCTAGTATGAATTACAAAGCATGCAAAGCCATAGTATCTTTATTTATCTATATACCTAGTTTATTAAAGTCAATTTTCAAAGTCAAGTTCAAACATATTTAAGAAATGATTTGCTCAATGCAAAGATATTGGACCTATAAAAAAAATCGCGTGCCCAAATTTTTTCTTTTCCTTCAGTTTTATTTTTTCCCATCTGGTTTAGTTTCTAACTGCATGCATACCTCTATTCCAAAGACTGCAAAATTCGGATTGCTATATAAGAACATTGCACAGATTGCAAGGACTTACAAAGTTCCCAAAAACGATGAGCGCATAGCCCACGTATATTAGGTATATGACCGATGACGATGTTCACGGTTACTGGCAACCATGACGAAAAGTATTGTTTGCATCGTCTAGGTGTTCGAGGTAGCCGCTGGCGTTCTCTAGGTCGCGTGCTCCATAGTTTTTTAAGTCTAGGTGACAGGACGCGTCCAGTACATGCTCTAGATGGTCAGGGTAGTTAATCACGGTCGCCCCTCAGACCTTGTCTAAATTACAAACTGATACTTGCCATCGGAGCGCTCTCGCGCACCTCGATTCACGATTTTTGGCACTAATTGAGTCAAGTATAATATATTTTTCATCATGCCCTGGCCGATAGTACCACTTTCGCTTCCGGCTCAATAACGCGAATGTTGTATTTTCGGTTCGGGTATGGTGAAAAATAGTATACGCACCACGGGAGGAAAATTAGACAGTCCACAGCTCGTATAAATTGCCACCGGAGCCGAAGGCGTGTTTTTTCATCCCTAGTTACGTAATATCAAGGAGCGCGGGAGCGCTCCGAAGGCAAGTATCTGTCCAATGTAGAAGAAGCCTGAGGGACGACCGTGCTTATTATACATTCAAATGGGTGCGCGAAAATTTAACTAATTGTTTACGTTTTTGCATTGTGTTTTATTCTAATATTTTTTATATCAATGGATACTATATACTTGACTAATACCTGCATATAGATTTTATTTCTGTCTTTTATTTTATTCATATTCAATTTATATTTAATGTAATTGTTTTGTCTTTTTAGCAAATCCAAGACCTTTGGACATGGCTCTGTTACAAAAGACTTCAAATCGCTCAACATTGGCCAAAACCCTCGACACGTTAAAGATGATACCAACATAACTGATCAAGTCTATCGAGCCAATAGTTTCCAGCGGGCTCGAAGTAACACTATGCCAAGTCTGAAAAAGTCAAGTGATCCAACGGCTGATTTGTTAGGCACACCTAATCCACAACAGCCATCAAATCCTAATACCTGCTCCGTGCAGGCACGAATATCACCGCCACCTTGCGATGTAACCATCGACGAACTCGCCAGTTACTTTGAAGAATTCGTTCATATTCCAAAGAAAATGTCACACATGGCGGAAATGATGTATATTTAGGAGAGAAGGCTCATTGAACGTCAACCTCGACAACAAGTTCTTTTTTAATTTTAGTCGCTAGCCATTATGAAATTCAACTGGCACTACAAGTATTACTATTTGGTCACTAATTATTATATAATTGATTTATGGTTGCTTTAAAACGTTCATCGTATATTTGAGTAAAATTTAAATCTTTTAAATTTTAGATAAAGCTAAATACTTTCTGTAGATTTAAATTTTCTTAAATAAGAGTTTTAATATATTCACATATTGAAAATTAAACAGCTCAAACAAAACCGCAAAAAATCAAAGTTCGATAACATAGTTTCTGGGATTCGGTTTTAGAAACTTCAGTGCTATATTTTCGTAGATTATACTTATACTTAAAGTAGAAAGCATTGGAAAAAACTGATAAATGATACAGACTACTATGATTCTCGACGTTTCTTGGATTTTACATAACTATATTTAATTAAAAAAATTATTAAAATAGTTTTGAATAATCTTTAGTTCTCATTACTAAATATTATTTAACATAAGATAAAATTAAAAAAGAAAGAAATATAATTGTGGTTTGTTAGACATACGAAACACATTTTGATGATCAAATGAACAATTTTAAAGATTATAAACTTTTTGAGGTGCTGTTCAAATGATATAACAGCATAAGGTTACTACTATACACTCATTAGTCTCGTACTAATGAATAGATCTGTTTCTCGTTCATAACGGCATATTTGCTTTAAGTTTATTTTTTTCGGTATCTAAATTGTACCCAATATAGATTATAATAAAAAAGTCTAGCAAGCAGGTTTTGGTTTTTATTAACTATTACTTGTGTTCTGAATATTATATTGTACTGTTCGTTTAATTTTTAATATTGTTAGTTAACTGATAGTTTTATGAAGACTGTATGCATTACTTCATTTATTAATACGGCGACATTTCAACTTCATTTTGTATTAACTATGATTTTACAGTCCTATGCTATATTAGCCGATGAACTACTAAAAATGTAAATACACGTGAAAAAATAAAACGATCAAATAAAAAAAAAATTTGTTTTTGTGTAAACTTACGTATTTCAGGCTCTACGTATTAAAAAAAGATATTTGAGCATTTGAGAAGATTCATAAATCTTGATTCTTTTGAGAATTTTTATTCAATTTACGTTGTCACCTTATGCGAAATATTTTTTCTTACAGTCATGTATATATCTAATATTCTAAAGAGCAGTAAGGAATAAACTTTATAAATTCAATCATGAAACTAACGTGTATACTATTTATTTCAAAAACATTCTTCAACTCCTTGTTCAATTCCTCTATGAGTATAAAATCTAAATGATATTATATCTAGTGCATCTATAACATTTTTTTTTAAAAGTATATAATATTTTTTGTGAATGGGATGGGTAGGTTTCATATAAATAAAATAATTTTGTTTCGTACTTATGATACATAATATATTTATCTCCATATGCGTATAATAATTATATTAATATTACAAAATAATAGTTAAATTACTTAATATATAAAAAAACTTTGGTACATAAACAATGACGACAGCATATCAATCTTATTAATTGAACCCTTAACCAACTTGTTTTATTTTGTCTTCTTTGTAAAAAAGAAAGATTAAAGAGAACGATATTTCTCTTTTTTTGTTTCATTTTATTTGATACTGCGGATCTCGATTTATCGCATACTCACATACACGCGCGCACAGACGCACACACAAAAAGTCACGTAGGTAAGAGCAAGAACTTGCACAGCGGCGCTAAGAGAAAAGAAAACGCAAAGAAAATGTACATGGCGACAAGCCGTGTGTATACTGTGTGTGTATGTTTTGTGTGGATATACTATATCGCAACGCAAAAAAGACAAAGCGCTCGAAAGACGTATAATATAATTCACGCTAGAAACATTTTTTTTCTCGGGTTTCGCCTTTTTTCCTCTGCCCTTTTCTATTGGACAAAATCTACATATGGCGCGACGCTGTACCTCGCTTTTTTCTTATTTATTGAGTCTTGGTAGCGATCTTAAATTACTTCCGGAAAGCGCTCGTTTTAGCTTGCGTAAGATCGATCTCTTTGTTCCCCCCTCTTTAATCGCCTACGCTTACAAACGGTTTATTTATAAACCAACAATGAAAAACGCTCGATAGTTACGCAAATAATCCATTATTTAAAACACTTTGTTATAATTTCACAATACCTAAAACACATTTAAAATACGAAAAAAAAATAAGAAAAAAATAATCTAGAATTTGGTAAAAGAAAAAGTATTACAAAGATGCTAAAGTAAACCGAATCCGTGTCTAAGAAGGTCAGGAAAAGTTGAATGAAACAGTAAACTTGGATGCGTTACGCAGCATAAAACGCGCTCAGGTGTTTCCCGGAGCAATTGAGAGACACGTTGACAGACGCGCGCGCATGAACGCGGCTGACTCATCGTCCGTTCACCTCGCTCCGTAAATTCGTAATATTCATACAATTTGAGGTCTGCCACTACATATATCACAGATTTGTCACGAAATTTCTCTCCTGTGTCCGGGTGTTTAGCGCGAATTGTAGCTGTCGTAATTTTTTCCCTCTTTCTCTTTTAGAACTGATTTTAAAAAATGTAAAAAAAAAATTAAAAAATGTAAAAAAATACGCATGTAAAAGCAATCCTACGTAAAATTCATCGTAAAAAGAATATTGTCTTAAAATATATGAAAATAATATTTCAATATAATATATCTTGTGATCAAAATCGTCCAACTTAAAAAAAAAAACTATACAATAAGAAATATTATACTTTCGGAGTACACGATTACTGCCCGCATACCGCAGTTATAATTAAGTACATATAATTTAAATATAAAATGCATAATTGCAGATATTTCGTTTCAAAAAAATAATCAGTGGTAGATTATTTAATTCTCATGACAGCCTCAAAAAATGTTTTGTAATCGGAAAATTTTTACTCATATAAACTAAACTTAAAACAGTTATATTCCCTTAATTCTATCGGTATATATTACTTTTATATTGTCAAACAATATTTAAGATTCAAGTATACATACGTTCTCTATTCAAGCAATGTCACGTACTTTTAAATTTAGATAAACATAAATCTCTCCTTATAGAAATAAAAACTCTTCAAGAAAAATTTTCCGACTTTGCAATAATACAATCATCATTTTTATGACTACCTACCTCATTTACGATTTAACGGAGGGCGACGAGACGAGCCGATGAATTTCCCTATATCGGTGCGGATTTTTTATTCTCTCGATGTACCTACTTATATCGAAGACCATAAACGAGCTGCGAATGCATCCTGAAGCTAAAAATACTACCACGTCATACATATTTTCATCTATTTTTAGGGTTCGGCGCACGTGAAATTCAAGTTGGTAAAAATAGTCACTAGTTTTCAAAACGTATATCATTTCATTTTTTCCGAAAAAATCTACCACCAGGATGGATTTACGTATATTTCGTTTTCGTTTTCGTTTTTTTTTTCTTTTTTTTTTTGAAATGTAAAGTTGAAATTGAACTGGAAAACAAGATACGTTAATATATACATATACATAACTACATGCAATGTCTTACTAGTTCCGTAATAAAACTTAAAAATAGGTTAAAAATGAAATTAAAATATAACTATTACTGATACTATAAGCTTAAAGTAAAGCTTTACAAAAATAAAAAAAGGTGTACACAAAATTAATTACTTATACAGTAAAGGAGTACCCGTTTCAACTCTACATTCCGTAATTTCTAATCGATTAAATATCACGAGGTACAATTGTTTTTTCGTTTTCGTTAGTATACTTGAAAAAAGTCGAGGAGGGAATTGACAAAGTAACTCTGTACAACGATCCTTATTTTTCGAGCGAGTATTTGGAGGAAAAAAGCGTTTTTCGTCAACATGTATGAACCTCGGAATAAGTTTAGAGTTCATCAACAATCGTTAAACATTTGCCTCGCTGACTCCGATAAAAATATCACTAATAATCCACATAATAAATTCGCTATGTTCATTTGGCTCGAGCAAAAATAGTCATTATCTCTTTTTTTTCATTTCTTATTAAATTTGTCATCTTGACCGTTGGTTCACCGATCAACTTTCTCGTTTCATTCAGGAAAAAGCGGATTATTAAAGTGCACGCCGCCGTTGGGCGAAAGGACTCAATGCAATTATAAGTGTTGTACACCGTAGTGTGCAGTCGACATATATCTTTTTCGTATAAAATAACTGCGACTGATTTGTTAATTTGCACCTAAGTTTCGTGAGCGAACATATGCAATTATATATATATATATATATATAGTCGATATGGCTCTGGGACAGAAATGCGATGAAATATTATTACATATTATTAGTTATTGTTACCGGTAAGAAATTAACATACCCAATTACTTTCAAAGCAGAAATTTACTGCTATAATATATAAATAAAGTTGATTAATAGTTTGTAGCTAGGCCTTTCTGAATAAGAAAAGTTGCTGTACAATTTTCTTTAATGAATATACGAAAAATTATAAACACGTACTTTTAAAAGGTTTTCTCAATAATTTTTTTTTCTGATAATTAATTGCAAGTTAAAAAATATTTTTGGCAAACTGACGTTAATTGAATAGCTCAAAAAGTAATTGCGTAGATGCTAATTTAATGGATCAAAGGGTGTCCTTTAATCTAAATTCTTTTCCTAACAAGCATGCTAATCATAGTCTACATTATATACTGTTGTTTATTTTTTATACGCCAAATATAATGCCAAAGCTTCAAGCAACTCGTAAACATTGAACTAAACTTTCACGCTAACACGGGGTACAGCACAGAGAGATTTCATCGTAAAAATAGAGATTAAGATAGTTGATAAACGCATGCTAAGTCACAAATAAATTAGACGAAGATTTTCATCTTTTGTTTTTCCTAATAGACGAATTTCTTTTTTCCAAACGTATTGTCGCTATTTCTAATTTTTCCTTTATTTCTTTTCAGACGACCTACAGCGAATAAAGATTCAGATAAAAACGTACAAAATGCCGAAGAATCAGACAAAATCTGATTTTTCACTCTACTACTTGATGGGGATGATGAATACGAATTCCCTTTTTAAAAGCTACAAGTTAAAAGAACATCATCTTAATTTTTGTCGCCACTCTAATCTACAATAATCGTAGAAAAAACAGTCGAAATACCTTAAGAACTATGATATCATATACCCAACACAATATTAGTGCGAAAGACAAAAGTCGTATATCTTAGGAGCACCGCGAGAGAAAATTCATATTCATCGCCTCGACCAACTTTACACTTTTTCTTGTTACTTTTTTCCAATGATTTCAATGTATATTCGCCTCATCTCACATATCAAATTCTACAATCTACAATTTTCCCAAGTTTACAAACCTTTCATCTACGTTTTTTTCTTATTACTTTTGTTTTCACGTCACGCTTATAAGAGTTATACAAGTGGCAGTCGTTTTTTGTTTTTGTTTTTTTTTGTTTTTTTGTTTTTTTTTTTGTTGGAAATACAGTATTACTTACGATAACTGAAATGTGGTTTACGTATCGTTAGTTTCATACGATTCGTTACCTGCGAGTAGGAAGAAAAAGGCTTGGGATCGCGAAGGCAAACAGTGTGTGTGTTTGAGAAATTGGTAGACTAACGAGAAATGCAAAACCCAATTGGTCCCACGTTAAATAAATGGAGCTAGACAGTGGAGATCTCGATGAATGTATGCATGAACGTTTTTACAAAGTGTTGGTTCGAAATGCTTTTGAATATTAATATTAATATTAATATTTGTGTATGGAAAAGTCAGTCAAATTTTCGATTTGAGCCTAATTTTTACTAATCTTGGATCGTTCTCAATTTTAAGTAAAATTACTTCATACAAAACAATCAGTTATCATTTGACATTACAAGTTAAGTATTAACTTCACATCACGGGAAGAAAGTAATTAAGAAGAAAAAATCAGTCGAAAGTTGTTTTATAAAAAGTTTGGCGTAAAAAAATCGTACTTTATGTACGACTGAATATTTTTAATCGTTTAATAAAAGAATTGAATTGCTTTATTATAAATTGCATTTAAATTTGATTCCATTTTCTTCCTTTGAAGTATTCAATTTCGACTCATTCAGGATTACGAATTAAAACGAGTGTTTTCATTTCTTTCTGATATTTCATGTTACGATGAAAATGTTAAACGCACGTAAGTGGTAAAATTGAAGCGCAGAAATTCTTTTCATAATTTCCAAAGCTACTTTGATATAAAGCAATTCATTTCTCTCCTTTTTCTTGTTCCTAATAATTCGGCGTGTTCGCGTGTTTAAAGTGCCTTTTTCATCTCATCCTCGTTACTCTACAAAATCAATAATACATCATTGCCCCTAACATGTAATTGAGTGATTAACTTTGATCGCGCGAATTACACAACGTTGACCTAAAAACTTGCGTACCCTTATTACCGTAATCACTGCTAGGCAACTTTTGCTGATTTTAGAACCTCTCATTATCCTTATTTTTTCATCTCCTTTTATGTTGAAGGAATTATGCAATTGAAAATATATACCTATTTCTTTCAATTACATGTTTAGTACGCGGTAACTACTTATAGCTTTTCGTATTTAATATATTTTTGTTTACATTGAGTTATAAGATAAAATTTAAATAAAATACTTTTTGAACTATTTTTTCTCAGCAAAATAGAAAATATTTTAAATTAAGTGTTAATATCTACTATCCTTGTAAATATCCCTATTTTAAAAAGGATTCTCTCAAAATAGTTTCTAAGGTAATCATTTAGATTTATTATGTGCACAGTTGCCTAGCACTGATTCCCTATAATGCAATCTTTCTGAAGTCGAATATTTTAAAAGATTGGCATTAAAATTTAGTTTTACTTTTTAATATAAGGAGGGGCACATCTCAACTTCAAAGAGATAACATTTTTGTGCTAATAACCGTTATTGTAGGACCTGGTGTAGTGTTTCAAATATACCTTTAGTAAAAAATTTACAACTTTTTGCGGATATTTTGTACGAGTAACATTCATTGCTTAAAATTTAACTTGGCTTAGTTAACGAACGCTTGCATCAAAGATTTTCTATATTTTCTTCCCACGCGCACACGTTCCCCACGTTTTATTAGTAACTTTTCTTCGAGCGATGTTTCATTCCTAAACTTATCCTACTAACTGTTAAAACCGTTTCTTCCTTTTTCATGGCAATGTCATGGTAGTAATTTATGGTTATAATCGGTTAAAATGGTATCCTAGCTTATTACAGTTTACAAAGGAAAATATAAATTTGCTTTTCCAACACTCCAATTTCTACAATATCATTGACTAATAAATGTTTATTCAATTTATATTCCATTATTATTTGCCTTACAAATGTAACCTACTTTCCTTTAGTTTTTCATATTATTTTTAAAAAAAATTTTATCAATAATAGTATAGATCAAGTAAATTGTAGAAATTGAAACATTAATGATAAAAAACCCAGAACTCATACGCTATATCATTCTGTATCGTGCTAAGTCATTAGTTAGTTCTTTCTGAACGTTATGGAGAGTCATGGATCGATTGCGAGCAGTTGAAAATCACAGCAAAAATAAAAGAAATGTTTACTGCGCGAATACTGAATCAATTAATTACGTATCTCGTATTAATTAAATAAATGCATTAGCTTATCGCGACTTATTCCCTATTCAAACTTCATCAACAGATTTCTACAGTGTTTTATCATACGATTACCAATCCATTCTTAGAATGAATTCACTCATTTCATATAATCGGTATTTCTATCGAATTCGCGTTTTTTAACCATTATAAATATAATCCCCCTCTCGGGATGTTTCTATGTCGCAGGATTGAAATATTTAGGAAAAACCCTTTAGCCTAACTTTTATACCTCGCAACGCAACACATTCTTATATCAGTTAATTTTTTTGTTTCTTTCATATAAATTGTAACTGCTTCTAACAGACTAATTTGCAGTTACACGGTAACTAATGTTATCCTAACAGTTTAATGCATTTTTACGTGTAATTGTCGATTCGAAACAGACCTACTTCTTATAAATACTTTGTTAAAGTTATTACTAAAATCTCCTGTCCCCTTACTCTCTACTTCGAGTTCGTTCAACTTTTTTTTATTCTCGTAATCGCATAGAAATGACCTCGCAAAAACCGTTTATACAGATTGACAATAATCCCTTCCGCTGTCTCTCACTCTCTCTCTCTCTCTCTCCCTCATGTCATGGCGACTCTTATTGCGACTGACATTCAAATTTTTCATTTCGAAATTTAAACTCAACGAATAATGAGTACAGTAGTGCGCACATATACATTATACATATACATCATATGTACGCATTTATGGCACATGAAGTCTCTAATCGTTGATCGTTTGCACTGTCATTCTTTTTGTTGCAAGAGAGTATTAATTGTTACGTAGAAGAGTTTTATATGTTAACTGCTATACGAATAGCAATATTTTGTTGCCTTTGTCCTCTTCTCTACAGTTTGACAAAGCAAAATGAGACTTAATGACGAATGTGAAATAATTTCATAAATCAAAACATAGTGATTCCGAAACTTCTATAAACAGCTAATTGTTTTCCGCACATTATACTTAATTGGTAAGTCGCGAGTCAATTACATTTTCTCAGTTAATATACAATTTAATCGTCTCGCCACTTACCGATTCAGCACATTTATCATGAAAAAAATGTCAAATAACTATGAAAAAACAACTCTCCCTCTCTCTCTCTTCTACGCAACGAGATGAGTAAATATCCGCAAACCGCGAGTATCCATTTGTGAGTATCACGTGGCAGTATGTCGTTTTCGCGAGCAAATATGTATTATGTATCTTATGTTGGAGAGAGAGCGACGCTAGCTGTAACATCAGCAGCAACAGCAGCAGCACTTCAGCAATAAATACCATAAAATTCCATGGCACAGTTCATGTTATGCGGATGATAGTGGGCGTGGTGTGGCACTAGGTGAGCCGCCGTGGCGTGGTGGGCCATGTATCAGTCCGTCGGCGGCTCGAGGTAAGGTATCTCGCTGGTCACGTTGAACGACTCGAAGTAGTGATTGAGGAACTCGAAGGTCGGCCGCTTCTCCGGCGTCGCGTCCCAGCACTGGATCATCAGCCGGTAAATGCTGTCGGGCAGGGGATGATTAACAGGCTTCGGCATCCTGTAGCCGTTGTTCACCTGCTCTATCACCTCGCGACCGTGCATGCCTGTGAAAATGAAATTCTTTGATTAACGTTTATCTTTAAACAAACAGTTTGAAAAATGTAAGCGACAATCCCTTTTGTATTGTCTTTTTTCTGTACTCGATTAAAATAAACAAATTAAACTTAAAGCCAGTGCCAAATAACCAAATACGTTTTGTGTAATATAATAAACAAAAACAGTATTGAAAATATTTTTTAAAACTGCTAAGTACTCTGCAATTTAGGCTAATAAATTCTTAGATAATTTATTGATATAAATAATCCTGTTTTAGAAAATATAATTAATATAAAAAAAAGTACAACGCAGATATTGTCAGAAGCTCTTCTTCTTATCCGAGCGCAACTATATTAAAACAAACGGTTAATCACATTACATCAGCTTCCTTCATTATATTCACAATCAATCGCGCCGCGACGAGTGACACATACCTGGATATGGCACCTGCCCGTACGTGAAGAGCTCCATGAGCAGAATACCGTACGACCATACGTCGCTCTTGATGCTAAACCGCCCGTACACAATAGCCTCGGGCGCAGTCCATTTGACGGGGAATCGGCTGCCCTGCTTGGGACAATACTCGTCGTCCTCGATAACCCTCGCGAGGCCAAAGTCGCAGATCTTGGCCTTGTTCTTCTCGCCGATGAGGACGTTACGGGCCGCGAGATCCCTGTGTATCAGCTGCTTACTCTCAAGATGCTCCATGCCCGAGGCGACCTGCGCCGCTATGTAGATCAGGTCCTCGAATTGCATGTACTTGCCGTCGCCCGTGCGCAGGAAGTCAAGCAAGCTGCCATTGCACATGTACTCCTGCACGATGTAGATCGGCTCCTCCTTCGAGCAGACTGCGTAGAGGGCGACGAGGTGGCGGTGCCGGAACTGCTTCATTATCGCCGCTTCCTGTATACGAAGAGGGACAGAACAAGGTGTTGTTGTAGTATTTAATTGACAAAATTATATTAATGCTCCGAGAATTTTCTTGATTTTACAGGAAATTTTTTCTTTTTTTTTTCATCGCCGATTGGCAAGAAAATATACGTAAACGGCAAACGTCAGTTTCTTATAAAGCGCTTTCTTGTAATACTTTTAAAGGAAAAACTTTTCCGCAGCGCAACGATATTGTTCAAACTTAGCAAGCAGAAATCTCGTCTTCAAAGACGCCGCTTTTCATTTTCCAAAGCCAATTACCGCTCGCCGACAATAGAATAATCGCCATTGATAAACGATTCTTCACAAACAAACGGCAATTAAGCGAGATAAATTTCCTCCTAGCCGAAGAATTTCCTTCCGATTCAAGGCCAAATAGTGTATAGGTGTATATCACGCGTAATGACAACGAGAAACGACTCGTACCTGGAGGAAAGCTTCGGTTGACATCGTGCCTGGTCTGAGGGTTTTCACTGCCACCTCGATCTTGTTGCGCCACTTGCCATAGTAGACCTCGCCAAAGTTACCGTGGCCGAGCTTGCGTATTAGCTGGATCTCGTTGCGGTTGATCTCCCACTTGTCACGCAGCTCCGGTCCCAGATCCCACATGTCCGGCTGTGGCTTGGGACACGGTTTCGACAGCACGTGGCAGAGGCCAAGTGCATTTTCTGAAACAATTGTGTTTTGTTTTTTGTTCGTAACGGTATTATAAATTGCAGCATTTTAGCACTCGTTCTCGAGTAATTATAATTTTACGATTCACGCGAGTTGTTAACGACTCGCGTAATAATACTGAAAGTGCTATAATTGTAACGATAAACTGAAGCTTTTATAATCTTCGCGAGGAAGGTGGTTTAAAAGAGTTGTACTCACTGCTGTACGCCATGACGAGGGCGGGCAGCGTGGGGAATGTTTGGTTAGTAGCAATGAAGAAACCGCCATTGTCGAGGGGCTTGATCTTGTAGTGTTTGACGTGGTGGCCACGGCCCTCCTCCCAGTCCTTCACCGAGAGACTGTAGCCGCGTGGATTGTGCTCGCTAGGCCTCACCAGGAACGTGCCGCGCGGATTCTCGTCGACCAGAAGCAACTTGCCGGCCTCTTTGCGCGATACGTTCTCGAAGAACCAACTGTAAGGAGAGAAGATTGGTTTTGTTAATGAATAGTACAGTTGTTTGCATGATTTTTAAATATACTGATTACTATGTTATCCTGTTTCATTTTTATTGGATACTGAGTGGACTATTGTGAAGATACTTGTTAAAAAAGAGAAGTGAAGTCTATTATCTTGGAAAAATGCAAACCATTAAAAAGAATTGATAACGGAATTGGAAAATAGAAGCGTTCCTATATACTTATTGCAAAACTGTGTATATAAGGTAACTTGGGGTAATTCGGCCACCTTAAGTGGGATATTTTCTTTCTCCTTCTGTAAATGCGTTGAGACAAAATTGTAAAAGAGACTTTAAAGTATACTAAATATACTACCCAGAAAAAAATTGGGAACGCCCCAAATGTGATGTTAGATTTGTAGGGTGCAAAAGTGTAAAAATGTGCGTTTTGGCCAAATTACCTGACATGTCATCTAATTTAGCCAATATTG
>UXGD01004745.1:0-16204 GCA_900474315.1 Torymus auratus
AAAATTATCTTCGGCAATTTAAAGTTCACTAGTTTGTCTTTTCGGATATTTAACGAGTTGGCATTTGTTTATTTCGGCATTCGACTTTTTCTTTGTTTATAACCTTTCGGCATTTTTAGCTTTCGGCAAAAATATTTTCTAAAAACCTATCCCGACCCATGACAGTTAAATGAAATATATGACGTGATTTAATTAAAAGAGATAATGAATATATATATAGTTATAATTTCCAGTTAATCAAAGAATGTAGCAATAAGAAGTTACAATATTTACAAACTCTATATAACAGCCATACAGCTATAATATATATGACAATGAAAAAAAAAAATGAAAGACACGGTTATTTTAGAGACTGTCAGTATTTTACTGCGGTAACTCGAACTCTCATAAAACTTTTTTATTTATCGACTTTTCAAAATATCCTGGATTATTTCCTGCCGAAATAAAGTAAATAGTCAAAGTAAAGTATAAAAAGTTATTTTATAAATTTTATTAGTTTTTGCACAATAACTTTTTACAATAAAATTTAGTTCGATTCGTTAAGTGAAAGAGATTCTAGTAGAGATACACGAGTTTAGTCAGACATAAATTAAAATAACGTGCTATGGCCTATTTTTTCTGAATTATAATACATCTATTCATGCAACTTTAAATTTTGTTCAATAAAAACTATTTATAAATGCAGGTTCAATTTGGTTATATTGCGAAAACACATTTCCCTCTACCTACATGTTACGACATAATTTAAGTATTACGACACACCACAATCACTCTCATATAATTATCATACATTTAATAACTTACATCGCGAAATATGGTTTTACATCCGTTATAGCATTACCAAAACAAACGTAAAGTGGAAATCCAATAGAGTTTCATAAAAGAGCCTTAATTTCCATCTGAAATTAAATTTCCCTCAAAATTATCCCCTCTGCTTCACTTATCCGCATCCCTCTCATCGATAAGAGAAAAAATGCGGCAGCATCTGGTGGCGTACACTATGCAGCATGCAGCCGCTCTGCTCTTAGAGCTCACTTGTGCGCGCCGCACCGAGTTATATAGTCGGCGGGCGAATAAGGGCCGCGACAGCGCTCGGCCAATAAGGAGCATCTGCATAGCGGAACTTAATGTGGGCACCGAGACGGGATGAAATTAGTCCATCGAGGCCGAGGGATGTTTAATAATGAGTGGCTATATGAGCGCCCCCTCTCTCTCCCTCTCTCTCTTTCTCTCGGAGGACGCCCATCGATCGTGTAGCACTAATTAATTATCACCGAAGCGGCGGTGCCGGGCGCTCCGCGCATAGAAGAGAATAATTTCTGGCATTTGTCGCGCGCAAGCAGCCCGGTGAGGATCGGGCACGCGTGACGAGAGGGTGAGATAGGGTGGGTTCGAGTTCGCTGCACTGCTGCTGCTCCTGTCTTTTCCGGTGCTGGATAATTCGCTCGAGAGAGGGAGAGAGAGAGGTGACACAGGTTAACGTAATTGATAAGTTACTCCCGTCTGAATGAGCTCTGAATGATAAATTTGAAACACGAGCTGTGACATATTTGGAATAATTTGTTCGCGTGCTCGCTCGCGCGTCCTCGAGGTTGTTGCATTGTAGAGAAGCGGTTTTGAATTTGAATTATATTAAACTGGACATTTGTGGCGTCAAGTCTCTTTCGGTGCGCAAACATTACTATCTTTTCTATTTCATAGCTATATGTATAGATATTATGTCACATTTTAAAGAAGGATGCCAACGGCTATAGGTGGACATTTCCCTCTACGTGAAAACCTACCAAATCTATCTCATAATTTGGATATTAGAAAAACAGCAATTAAAAAAAATTTTGCTTTTCAGCTTGAACGGAAGCTAAGATAGTTTAGATATCAAAGTTAACAATTTAACGTGGACTGTATATCTACATATTCACTAACTATAAGACAATTCATCTTAAAAATAAAAAAGGTATTGTTAAGAAAAAATTTTTTTCGCCTAGCATATATAGATTTATAACTTGTTTCGTTTTTAATTAATACTCTCAATTTATTCAGACAAAAATAGTATGCAGAAAAATCGATTTCCTTTAGTATACGATAACTAAAGTAAAATTGAAGTGAATCGCTAGCCAAAAATTAGCACGAAGAATCAATAAATTCATTTGAGGAAGCCACATGCGAATAAATTGGTAGCGATTTTTTAATTATTACGTATTAATACAACGGGATAATTATTTACACATGAATAAAGTAGATCAATAAATTTGTGAGGCGAATAATTGAGATAGCGTATAATGTTGACCTCTATTACATATACCTATGGCAGAAATAATACACAAATAATTTATTACAATAATAACTGTGGCTATTATTTATAATTGAATTTAATAATATAGTTGGTTTCTGCAAAATAATAATACACCGTCTCATATAATATTAAACGAATATACTGTTAGAGGACGGGTATTTTTCCTTTGAAATTAAAAGCTATTTTGTCTGCAAAGAGAAAAATCCTAATGGCATGACAATTATAATTATTTTTCCAAATTTAACCTACGAAATCCGTGTCATTAGAGTACCGAAAAAAGGAAGTTAGTAATAGATTCATTTACTAATCCGATCCGAATCATTTACTAATGGCAAAAAGTTGATTGAAAGTGAATGTCTGACTAGACACCGTTTATACTACTTCTATACATTAAGTTTAGAGACTAATTTTAATTATTTATTTTGACAATGTTCTCTGATGGCAGTCACTTCAATTCTCTCAATTTCACGGTTTTAATCCTTATATGATAGGCCAAGAATCAAACGTTGAAACAAAATTACATCATTATTTTGTAAGAATTATGTAACTATAGCAAGATTTAGGCGCACATCGAGCGTTTTATTTCTTATTCTAGTCATTTAAAAATTAAAATTTAAAATTATAAAGTTTTCTTTACTTGTTAGAAGATAATACACCAACTTTTATTCTGATTTACATTATATTAATTATAGCAATAATTTTAAGGATATTAAATTTTTTGGTCAGAAACTCGAAGCAATTGAAATATTATTTCTTACTTTTTCAATATAAAAAAAGTATCTGAATGTCTTGTCAATACTTGTGTTACGAGTACGCTATCGCAATTTTTAATAATCAACAATGATTGAGCCGAGCTAAAACTAGGGCTACTTATAGATCGTAATGTTATTAATGTCGGTATTATTAAGTTATATAGAATCTACAAAATGTTATGCCAAGCCACTACATTTAACGTGTTTTAGCATATTGCCAGTTGTTCTTATTATTTTAGTGTTTGATTTTGCTAATTGAAGGTGTATGGAATTTTGTTGATAACTAATTTTTTGCTTCTGTTATCACGCGGATCTAAAAATAAATAATAATAGTATTATTTTGTTAGTTTTATTCTTGGAGATAGGATGTGAAAGAGTAAATAGAGAAAGAAAAAGATCTGCAAAGGAATAATAACAGAATCCATGATATTCTGTCTGGTATAATGTCTATCACGAGTCTGTTTAGCTTCAAGAGTGTTTTCGCCGCAACACTGTGCACGTACGGATATATGTGTGAAAAACAATGAGAAAGGCATGCGCCGATATTCTCACCCAATGTATTGCTGGCAGTGAAATTGTACACAACCACATTTGTCTGGGAATTTAATAACTTTTTCCCACAAAAGATAACGTTTATCGGATTGCAGAGGTGTACGACGGAAAATTGAAATGCGTGGATATCGATATATACGAATCGACAAAGCGTTGTAATCTGTGAATAAATATAAATAATACAGATCATAACTTATCATATCTGATGAACAAATACTGATGTAGATTTATGAAAAATCACTATTGATATATGCAATAATTTATTGAGTGTTAAATTTGTATTTTATATTTATACGCAAATATTTAGCATTACTAAATTAAAATAGACCCTCGTTTGGATATTAATTTTTACAATAATTTCTTTAAAGTGTGGATGACTTCTTCGTGGCATATCCCAAGAAACCCAAGCGTTATTATCTTAAAACCAGTCAACGCGAAATCTTTACGACTCGACGAGATTTTAATCACGTCTCCAACAAAACACAAAAGCCTACATTTTCTTCTCTTAAGAAGCTTGCAACCGTCTTTCGGCCGCGCTTTAATAAGAACCTTAACTCACCAAGCCCTTTGACCTTTGTCTAAGCGGTGTGGCAGCGTCCTCTCCAAAATTACGACTCCTAGCGTGCATAATACTTAATGAAAAGAGTGTGCACGGCTCGAGCGCATGGTGCTCGTATACAAGACGAATTAGACGAGGGCGTGCAGGAAGAGCAGCCGTAGTACACATTGAATGAAAGCAAGGGATGGGGTAAACATGCACACAAGAGAAGGGGGCACTCGAGGACCAAGCATTAACATGCTCGTTCCCCCTCCCTCTCACCCCCCCCCATTCTCTCTCTCTCTCTGTCTCTCTTGAAGGGCCGGGACCAGAGGGAAACTCATAAACAGGCACTATCGAGACTGAAGACAAAAGAAGCTGCTTGAAATACGGCTACTACTACTCATGCGCGCTTTGCTCTTCTGTCTCCATAGCGCGCCCCTTTCTCTTTCGCACCTAGTGTAGTAACGCGACGCGACTTACGTGCTTGCATATATTTTTGGCGAGATAATAAACCAGCACATGTACAGATTCCATGAATGAGTGTGTAATTTCTAGCGTATGAAAAATTATAAATTCGATGTAATGTTATGGTAATAAAAAGAAAATGCTTTTGGAATTCAGAATCGTGATGTTATTATTATTTTTTTTAAC
Organism: Torymus auratus; assembly: GCA_900474315.1. Taxonomy (NCBI): domain Eukaryota; kingdom Metazoa; phylum Arthropoda; class Insecta; order Hymenoptera; family Torymidae; genus Torymus; species Torymus auratus. The sequence goes on from UXGD01004745.1 coordinate 4,790, forward strand.
CTGCTGAATAATCTGACATTGTTTTTAATAACGAGTGGATACATGCTTCCATTATTTATAACTTTTTAGAGGGAAAAAAGATCTAAACAGTTAATTAGTTAGTATAAATAGAATAAGAAACCTTATACATACATGAGCAAGTAACAAGTACAGATTACAGGTGCAAAGTTAAAGTCGCTAGATAAGTTTCTTCATTCTTGTTTCGTTTACAACAGCCTGAAAAATTCACGGTAAGGAAGGGAGTGTGGGAAAAGGTGAAATGAGATTTTATAATTAGAAAGGATACATTCACTCGGTTCATGTTGTTATAAAATATTAAAAAGAAGGTGCGAATGTAGTTTGGGTGTGAAAGTAAGAGCAAGCATAGTATCAAGATTAATAAAGTACTTGGAAGTTGAAATATTTCATCACTTTACTTTGCAAAGTTCAAATTTTATCCTACTGTGGTAAAATAAAACCCCCACTTTCGGAATTGTTTATTTATCACATTTTTCCAAATTATTTGGAAAATTTAATCAAATAAATTATTCCATTGGTTACTGAATGTGAAATAATGAAGTTTCTAAAATAGAAAAGGAAATAGAGCAGGTTAAACTTTTTTTTCCTGCAAAAAGATAACAAGTTAAAAGCAGCGGATTCCTGATTTCAGGAAAAGGTTACTAAAATTTTACTCATTTGCTTTAAGCTTACCCAAACCGACCTCGTTTTCAGTCGCGCAAACTGACACTATAGCGACCTTCTCCCTCTACTCACCTCATCTCGGTTTCTCTCTTTCCAGCAACAGATATGCGCGCGCCTCTATCTTTAGCAGCGACTACGTTATATACGCCCCCGCTTATAATATATTCGCTTGTTCTTAGCATACAGACAGGTCCCGGAGGCCACATTGTTAGGAAGCCGCGCTGCCACCGCCAATGCCGCGCTTACTCGTCCGTGTGCACACGAGAGGCGCGCGCGTTCGCTCCCGCGTCCCGGACGAGTATAACATCATCCCAGGCGCAAAACAAAGTTTAGGGACGGGCGTATTTAAACTTTTATTCGAAAACTTTTTAGTGACTCATGCGCCTCCGCGTGTGCGACAGAGGCGGGGCGTGAGACCAACAGAGAAAACATGCCCTGCGCGCAGAGTGTGTACAAGGGTTGAGTGCAAGCGAAAGAGAGAGAAAAAGAGAGAGAGAACGATAGTGGTGGGAGGGAGGGTCGTTGAGGAGCTGTGTTTTGTGAGACGAGAGTAGAGACGCGAGTGCGTGCAAGTGAAAGAGACGTCGAGCTTTTAATGGTGGATTACGCCGAGTTTTCGGGGGAAAATTTTAGAGAAATATATATATAAAAGAAGATGTAATATTAATTGTCACGAGGGAAAATCTTATCAATAGATCAATAATTTTGAGGCTAATAGATATAATGTTAATAGATTAATAATGTTGGCGAATTATTTTCCGCTTGTACCAGCACCGGCTGAAAAAAAATTTTAAATTTGAAATTATTTTTTTCTATTGGGATCCCAATTTCTTTTCAGCTTCTTTCGGTACTTTTTTTTTAATTTATTAGAAAATTTTCAATGACCGATATCCAATTTATTATCGTGATAAAAAGCTGCGGAAAAATGTCTCTCTGATCATGCAAAAACAATAACAAAATACTTGTTAATGCCTCATGTATCGGAAAAATCTGAGAACTACTTTTGCACATTGAAAAAGTTACAAAATGAGTCAGGAAATTCGGTAGTCATCCTTGGTAAAAACTGTTTCAGGTGTTTTGATTATTCCAAATTTTTTTATAAATTTATTAGCTAATAGAAAAATCGTGTTTCAAAGGTGCTTTAATCTTGCTTCAGAAATAATTATTTTCAATATCTACGAACAGCGAAAAAAGCCGATTTTTTTTACATATTTCCTCATACTTGTATTTTTGATTTTATTATTGTTATGGCGATATTGCTATACGAAGTTTTGAGTAAGGGTATATGCTTTCACTATGTATATGAAAGTTAAACCCAGCGAGGTCTTCCGTGAAAATGCTAATTACAATAAAACAATGGTTTTTATCGCATGAGAATTTTAAAGTGCTGTGAATAATGAGGTAATAGGCTTATACGCTTCTTAAATATGACTAAAGTTACCGTTTCGCATACTTTATTTCGCTCATTTGCAAGTTATGAAAATCTATTTTTTTATTTTTAAAGATAGACGCTTTATACTTTCATTAATGTTTTAAGATTGAACTAAAGTTTTTTTTTTCATTATCAATTCACATTTTCAGAAAATAAAGAAAATATCAATCCTAATATTGGATTTTTATACGCTTAAATTATATTTTAACTATTATTTTTCTAACATACAATTGTTCATGGATATTTCCACAACAATTTATAATACTTCTTAACAATCTAGATATTTATATTACGTATAGAAAATAAATCACGCTATATATACACGCTTCCATTGTGAATCTTGCTTGAAAAGAAATTTATTAAATTTCAATTAATTTCTTATCAAAAGCACATAAATAAATCAAAGACCTGACTCTCAGCAACAGTTAACGGATGTACACCCCTATTTCTCACAAATCACGAAGGCGTGAAAAAGAATAGGGAGAGCGCAAAGGCTAATGATCCTCCCCATTTTCCCGGCGTTGGCAGCGAAGCTTGTATACCGCTGACTCACTCAATACAGGCGCGCGCGCGCAGGGACTTTCAAGGAAGGGGAATGCGTCTGTTGCCGAAGATGTGCACTTGGCGATGCGCTTGTATAATCGAGTGCAACAAGTTGGATTCTTCTCAAAAGTCAGAGCGCGTGTACGCGTGCGAGCGGGTGGGCGCAGGGAGAAAATGTAGATTTGTGAGCTTTAAATTTGAGGGTGATTATGCATGCTTTCGAGCTTCGGTACGCCCCCCTCCCCCTCGCTCCCCTCGCAGTAGTTACATCCGACTTTAAGTATTGTTTGCAGCTTACGAGTACAACACTTGTTGTACGCGTCGCGTAGGTAAGGGAAAGAGGCATTTGAGAGAGAACACGATTAACCGTTGTTTTTTTACACTTGTAAGAAGTTTACAAATTACTAGTATCTTTTTATAGAATTATTTTCATTAATTTTTTGCATACAAAGCATATAACAATATTTATGCGTGAAACATTTAAATCGATAGAACGGCTAAATTTAATATATCTGTGTAAATTATTTTTAACAACTAAAATGATTGAATTAGCTACTACAATAGTTTTTCATTACAGAAAACCATTTGATTATATTCTTTAATTATTCAAACTTATAAAAAACATACTTATTTTTTTATGAAGTAAATTTACCATTTTATTAGTATTTCTGCAAAATAGAGAAGTACAATTTAGTTCTATAAATTGAGTTTAAGGTTTCTTTATAGTAACCAACTATGCTACTAATAAATTATATTTATTTATATTTCATTTATGAAAAAGAGAACGCGATTAATATTAAAGTTGACGGCTAAAGCATGGTTAACTCTATTTATAAGCTACAGTATATTATGCAACTAGGGAGCTAAAGAGTTGGTCAGTCCAGATCTTGCGTAAAGTACGTAAAGTGGCAAACATATGCTTTGGGGTATCCCTCTTCATCCACGTGTTACGTATACTTTTTTCGCAACAACGGGCCGAAAATATCACATTTGCGATTTTAAGTCTGGAGCAAATGTGGTTCTTTTGGCCCGGTGTAAAGAAAAAATTATTAATCAATTTATTTATGTAACTTTCAAGGTCAATTCTTGAATGTTGGAGATATTAGTACCGTTTTTTTAAAATGATTGGATATATAAGTATAATATTTTTAGAAAGGGTTAACCTTAAATATTTTCTAAACTTTTCTATACAAATACGACAATTCTTATGGAATTAAATAAAAGTGTTTTATTTTCAAATATTTAATAACTGATTACAATTTTGTCAATAGTATTACTAGTTATTTTACACATGAATCCATCTAACATTGACCAGATTCACCAGATTTGATAATATTTATCTCTGTGGCTTAATTAACATTAATGAAAAGTGTGGGCAATATTGCCATAAACTAATAATCTCGCGTTTCACTGCCACATTTCTAGTTTGAATTACTCATTGGAACATTGTAAATTACTCCCAATATTATTCCAATGTTATATGTATTAATATTATTATTAATAATAGTAATATTATTGCAATGTCATATATGCAATATTACTGCAATGTTAACCAATCCACTATAGGAAGTATCATCCGGATGATACAACTGAATGGGTCATTTAAATTTCAAAAAAAATTTTAAATATAAAATTTATTCAATGTATAAAATTGCAGCATTTTTGTTGTATATTTATCGTTGCAATGTTACAATAAATAGTTTGAGCTAAAAATTTCGCAAAGAAAAAACGAAAATGATGGTTTGAGTCAATATTGCCAACCCTGTATGGTTATATTATATTGAATTTGACCATATATGTACAATAGCTATTAAATACTGCAATCGCGTATTTGCATGTGATTTAATCTGGCTATGTATAATAATATATAGTGATAATGTACAAATGTATATGGTCATACATGATCACATCGACGGCTGACAGGAACGAAACGCTATCTCGGCTCACACTTTGAAAACCCCTCTATCCCGGGATGAGCTCCGAATAAAGCCTTTATTTTGGCGCGGGCTCCGAAAATCCCTCTATCTCAGGGCGAGCTCCAAAAAACTCTCTATTTCGGCTAGATTTTTAAAAACCCTTTATCTCGGGCAGGATTTTGTAGTGGCAGCCCAGCACTATTTTAAAAAACGATTTTCTTATAATTAATAATAAAAATCAAATATTCATAAACGACGATATACTTGCACTCCGTTGTGTAATTGTATATCATTTTTGAAGGTTCGAAGTTTATATTTGAATATCTCATCGACTGACATTTAAATAAATTCTCAAAAACACATAATTGAAATGACATTCGACGAGATATTTAAATATAATCTTCAAACTTTGTAAAATGATATACAATTACACAACGGAGCGCAAGTATGTGGTGGTTCGTGAATATTTGATTTGTATTATTAGTTATATAAGCAAATCGTCTGTCAAAATCATGCAGAGCAGTCATTACACATTGAGAAAAAAAGATTCTGCCATCATGATAAAGGGTTTTTATAATAATATAAGGTCAAATTAAATATATCAGTTTTTTCCCGCGAGGTTTCATCAACATAATTAACCTACAGCGAATGTTGCCAAATCTGGCGAATCTGTCCAAATAACGATGAGCAAATGTTTTATAAATATTTAATGTTAGATGGGAAACATTCTGGTCTAATTTTATAATATTTGTTTGGTCGATGGTTTCGAATTAGTAACGGAAAAAAATAATTCGCAAAAAATGCACCTTTGTTGTAGATAAATGATGAAAACATCTCTTTTATATCTTCTATTGATCGAGTTTGTGTTTGAAGAAAACCCGGACATATGTTTATCTATCGGTAGCACCAATAATTAATATAATGAAACAACAAATAACATTTTTGGCAAGCTTAGAATGGTTACTTTCAGTCGATAGCAGTCATTTTCAGGGAACACGTATGCAATATTGTAAACATATATTTTTATTAAAGGTTTATTTATTGCAGCAATAAAACAATAAAACTAGTGCTATCGACTTCGATGCTAACAATCCCTATCTGTATCCATTTCATAACCAAGCGAATTCCAACATAAATATCTATAAATTTATTCAATGAAAACAATATCAACGATCAACTAAAAATCGTATGTTCCAAGATTTATTAACGTCCAAACTTAAAACATAATTACAAGAATATTGAAAACAGAAATGGTACACAGCTGTATATTCAGGGTGATTAAAAAATTAACGTTATAACTTTGATCAAACGTGTTGAGTATGGTGGTATATGTATATATATACGTGAATAATAGTGCAACTTTTGCGTTAGCCTGAATCGACACTCACGAGTGCGCGAGCACGGGATCGTTTATTGCCTTTAATAAATTTTCAATAAAAGCAATGCGGACGCGCCGCTGCGGCCTGGGCTCGCGCAGTTTTCGAAAGCCGTGCCTGTGCATTGAATAGCGTCCTAAATGGATAAGTAGCACTTGCAACATCCACCGCGGCTGTAGTGCCGCCACACAACGAACCACGTACTGTAGCAAAGTACATGCATGCACGCGCTCACGAGCCCACCTTTGCAAAGTCGTAACAAACTCGTATTTTTCAGTTTTTATTATACTGCCTATCATTCATGAACGCGTATATAAAATAACGTGACGATACTCGTTGCCCTGCGCCCATTGTGAGGGCACTACCTTTATTCCATCAATTCGTTGGTATAAAAATATACGAGTCAAGCCGTGAGCTAGTCTAGTGCTTTTTATGAGAAAAAGATGCCTTGGTTTCGCGGTAAATTGTTTTACGAGGGAAGAATCATCGACCTCAATTTTTTAGTTCATTTTTCGTCATTAGCTATTATGTATTTTCGCAAATCATAACAATTCTTCAGTAGTTAGCGATAGTGGAAAAAAAACTTTATATTCAGTCTATGTTTTTCGAAATACCTCGATTAAATTACTTTTTTTTCTCTTAAACATTGAATTAGTTCAAGTTTCTTTTGCATGTTCTGTAGTGATATTTTTAACGTTTATGTTACTATCTCTCTTATATTGCTTACTTCAAAGCATACAATGTTTTAAACAAAGCTGTAAGAATTTTATTACACTTACATATTACTCTTGTTATGTATACCTATATATAGAAAGTTTTTGGCCAAACGTTAGTCATAATAAAAATAACAATACAAAATATACATTGCAAAATAATTACAAACCTTATTATATATTCAAGTCGCTTTGAAATGTTCCGGATAATTACTCTTTGCCATTGAAAATTAATGCTATTTCTATATTAATTATTTGAAAATGAAAAAAAAAACTGAGAGTCAGCTAAAAACTCATATCCCAATTTGTAGAAGAGTAATATAAAACGAAAAAGGCATTATTGTTACTATACTGGGCTTGGAGAAAAAGAGCCACCCACCGTCCGGCAGTCTATGTATGGTGTGGAATAGAGCAATGGCGGTGATCGGCCCGCGCGCGGACATTGTACAGTCTAATTTCGATCGGGCGCCTGCATATATCCCTCCACCTTCTCCCCGTCTAGCACACATAATCCACGGCACGTGAGCCACAAGGCAGCATATAAGAGAGAAAGAGTGAGCACCCAACGAGTTGTGTCTATCTGTGTTTTGCAGGGCGCAAGAGCACCGCGGCGCCACCTCGACGCTCGACGACCGTCTGGCCGTCCCCGTACTCGCCGTATTACCCGCGGCGCACGGAGAGGCCGCCGACGCACCGCGAGCCCGAGTACGACAGGCCCGAGCAGAACCGCGGTCACGCCAGCAGCGCGGCGCACGGCGGCAGCGGCCACAGCACAGGTGAGCAGAGACACAGAGCTGCAGATCAGCCAGTCGCATCGATATCGCCGATAATCCCCCCTGCCGACCCACTCCCCGCCTCCCTCCACCCACGCGTGGCCCGAGATAGCCGAGAGAGCACGGCGCAGTGTAGAGAGCTGTGTGCTAATATATACGCGCGATGGCGCCGCGAAATGTACGCGCCCGTTGCACCACGCCGCGGCATAACTGTGTGTGTGGCTGTCTGCGGGTGTATCGAAAACGTTTACGAGACAACGAGCTATTCTGCACCATGCACTGTCGACCTTGGGCTCGCTTCTTTTCTCTCATTCATGCTATATACGCCATTTCCCTTCTTCTTCTTTACTATTAGGGTAAAAATTTCGGTTTTCTGCTGCTCACATGTAATGGACTTTAATTTAAGTAGGCCCAATCTTATACGTATGTAAAATGTAAATTTTTGAATTTTGCATGCATTATATTAGGGACTGGCGAAATAGAAGAGTACATACTTTTTAGTTTTCTTTCTCAAATTCAGTCAGACTTGCGGACTGAAACTTGGGGGTGAGGGTACTTTTCATTTATAAATTTTTTTTTCAGTTAAATATACTATATAATAATCAATATATATGTATTCTGTTCATTAATAAACATATTTCGGTAAGTAATTCTTCACAGGTAAGCAACTCTAATTCTTAGTTTTCGTAGAGCTACAATACAACTCAAGTAAAATATATAAATGTAAAAATTGAGTTAGCACCACACAGACGAAAAAGAAACGTTCATTAAATAATAAATTTTCTGCAAAAAAGAGTCCTATTTCTTAACAAAAACGCGAGCCCTAGAAAATTTAATGAAAATTAAAATGAAACGGATAGGCAACTTTAGCATAAAAAAAACAAATACTTTAATATAATGGACAATTGTAGATAAAGATTGTTAGATTTTCGTATGAAATATCGATCAACTATTATCATGTGACATAATAATTACACAGTAAATATAAGGAAGAAGCTTATTTAATTATTTTAGATAACTTGTAGGATTATAATGCAGTAAGTTGCCAAACAAGAACAAAAATACGACATACCTGGAAAGAGGAAGGCGAGGTCTCAAAAAGCATCAATTACAAACAATATAAAGTATAGGAGGATTTCTTTCTTCCAGTAAAAGAAATTAATTTTGACAAGTAAATTAAATATATTTACAACTTGTAGCAAAAGGATTTCGTGTGCGATCAATACACTTTTCTCTGTGAGTTAGTCCAGCAAATTTCGTTGCTTTGACGTTTACAAAGAAAGTTAAAAAAATTTCCATCTATTAACATTAATTAATATACTTTGAAAATTTGAACGTTCATGTCAAAAAAAAAGATTTTTGAATTAATTTAACTTGTAAATGGTTTGTCATGTATATGCTTTTTTAAAATCTTTATACAATGTCACGTTTATCATTGAATAGTTAAGCTGATTGATCAACAATCGAAAAGGTATGAACAATATATACTCAACGAGGTAATAATTATTCTCTGTATTGGGTATTACATTATAATAAACAGAATAAACATTATTAGCATCCATGTGAAATTCTCTTTGTGATGTAGTGCGGTTAAACCATCTCTCTAACAATTTGGGATACAGTCGGCCTCTCTCTCTCTCTCTCTCTCTCGCTCTCTCTCTCTTTCTCGCTCTCTCTCGCTTTCTCTTTCTCGCACTCTCGCTCTTCCTCTCTCTCTCTCCCTCACTATCTATATATCTATCTGTCTATCCCTTTGCAGCCAACGTGTTTTACCTCATAGATTACTGATTTAGTGAAAGATATACGGTACGTTCAATCAATGAAATTAAAGACAACCTATGCCGCTAATTGACCTAATCGGATATCCCAGCTCAGTTAATGAATATATGCATCCACCCGTTGCACTCCACACACACATACACACACACACACACATAGCCACACATGCACGTATACACACATTTGACGCGCTTTCAGTTAGTTGTGTATAATACCAAAAAACAGGATATTTATCATGGAGTTATAACAAGAGAAAATGATGGAATTACAAATCAATTCTTTCGCGTTAATGTTATTTTTAAAAATACAGGCATGCAACGAAAACAAACAAAAAACCGATGCTAACTGCTTTGACAGAATGCTTTCTCAAAAAGAATTGATAAATTAATTAATAATATTTAATTCTTTCTGCATATATGATTTTTCATAAATAAATTATTAAAAATGATTAAGAAAATTATATTTAAAATAGTTATGTAGTAATTATTATATTGCAAATTAAAAAATTTAAGGTATTATCACATGCTATTTATTGAATTTATAAATTAATTGCATTTCTTCGAAATTTCTTCGGCGTTTTCTTCGAAAAACTGCTTACTCGGTGTTTGCTTCAAAACCCCGCCAACTCAACGAAGACTTCGAAAATCCACCAACTCATAGAATGGTTTCAAAAACCATATAAATTGGCGAAAGATTCAAATATCCTCTAACTCATGCGTGTTTTTTTCCTTTAATTTCATAGTAGTAGCTCTAGGATGTGTTAAAGTAAAATTTCTGTATAAGCGACGCAAAAATTAACTTCCATTTTTCTATATTCTTCTTTATTTTTCTAACCGACCTAATATTATCTGATTGAGTCGATAAAATATGGATTAATACGTAGTTTTAAGAAATTTAAGAAAATGTGACTACATCCGACGGATATCCAAACCCCCAACGCCGTAAAAGAATATTTTCGATTATTCCATATTTCGTTTTATTTTTGTTAACCGACTTAATATTATCCGATGGGGCGGAAAAAAAATGTATTGATAGGTAATTTCAAGACCTTTAAGAAAATCTGACTACTTTCAACCGATATCCAAACATGGCGACAAAAAACAATAATTTCGAGTTTTCCATATTTTTTTTTTCATTTTTTAAATACTTAATATTATCCGATCAACTACATAATTGAACTTGCATAACTTCAAAATAAACTCCACGTACCTGCCAAAGATGAATTTTATATCTCTGTCCAGTTTCGAGTTGTGCTGCGGACAAATTTGTAACACACATACGCACACACACACATACATACATACACATAGACATTTTCTAGAAAACACATATTTCGACTAAGGGAGTTCAGAAATATCGGAAATCATTGAAATCTCGGGGTTAAAAATTTCGCTGTTACCAAGCTTTCTCTTTGAGAAAGCAAAAACCTATATTTACAAAAAAAAAAAAATTTTCTCTAACTATCACGGTTCTTTTTTTTTTATAAAGCTTATAACTCCCAAACAAAATGGTCAATTTTTTTCGGGAAAAATAACGATAATGCAAAATATAAATAGCTATAATCTGTGAAATTTGAATCCATTATGTTGGTTATTTTATGAGAAAAAAATTGGAAAATAAAAAAAAAACGAGTTTTGTATGTCCAAAGATTAAGGGAGTAAGATTGACTCACTTCAGATTTGATCACTTCAAAATTCCTTGTAGATGTAGATTTTGGATAGCTCTCGGTCGAGTTCTGAAGAGAAAATGATTGGTCCATAAATTTCAGAGATATTTGAGGTTAAAATTTTTTTAACGTTTTTTTCAAATGGTAATTTCTCGAGAACGGCTCGATGGATCAGCTGCAGGTTTATAGACCATTTTGCGTGATATAGATATTATGTATGTGAATTTTCAAGATCGTACGATTACTTTTTGAGATATTTGATATACAAAATTTTCGTATTTTTAAAGTCATTTTCTTTGCGCATGATAACTAGAGAAAAAACCGCTGCCAATTCATTGGCACGTAGCTTCCTTCAAATAATTTATTGATTCCTTTTATTAAATTAAAATGAAAAATAATGGAAAAATTTTATGGAAAATATGAACTTGTAATTTTTTCATTTCTATTCATTGCTGTTCGATTTGTAATTTATTTTTTTTAATTTTAATTCTTGTATGGAATGGAAAACTATCGCAAATACAAACTCTGATGAAGTA
>UXGD01004746.1:0-16203 GCA_900474315.1 Torymus auratus
GAAAAATCAATATTTTTTAATGAATCAGGGCTTAAATTTGAGCTTTTACTGTCTACTTTTATAATTTTTCTTCCTTGCTTTCGTATCTTGAATATTTACAATGTGACTGTGAATAGAAGAAACATAATTTTTTAACGAAATAAACGATATTTTAGACTAAATTGCCCATATCTTCAGAAAAAGGGCCCATTAGAGGAAAATGAGGCCACTTGGCTTCATTTTTAGGTTCCAGAAATCGAATCTCCAATGCCCGCTAAAATACGTTTTCCGAAGGTCAGACACTCTCCTTGTTAGTACTTACCAGTGGAGTGTTTTTATACTGGTGAACTGTCAAAGTTTTTTCATCGATAGGTGGGTAATATACTAATTTGAAAGAAATATAAGATATAAGACGCATCGGTTCAAAGTTAGACAATGAAATTGCGATAGATATTAATATCTTTGTTTGGAAAAATAAGAAAAAAAGTACAAAATTGAAAGGGCGATGGGGAGGGTCAACCCTTGAAATAAAAACAACACCACTTCACATATTAATGTGCCACATCGACCTTTCAATTTTGTCCATAATTATGGAGGGTAGTTATAACAAAGATAATAAGAAAAAAAGTTTTATTCAAATTTTTTATTATTTTTTTGTAAAAAATTTATTCTTAAAATTTCAATTGATTAAAAGGAATCGAAAAATTAGTTTGAGGAAGCTAAGTGCCAAAGAATTGGTAGCGGTTTTTGTATAGGAAATAATTTTAGAAAAAATTTGCGTTTTCGTTGTCGCACGATAACAAGAGCAAAAATTATCCAACCGTCCTGAAATTTGGCACAGATGTAACTTTTATATATCTTCAGATCGAGTTCGTTGCCCAAAAAAATCGGTCCATTCCGAAAAAAGATATTTGAGGTTAAAAATTTTGTTAAGTTTTGAATTGGGTTTTCTTAGTGAATACTTGATTTATCGACTTAAAATTTTAACCACTTATAAAACTTATAGAAGACTATATTTGCTTAAAATTTCAAGAGATCATATTCATTTGTTTTTTAGAAAAAAATTATTTTAGAAAAAATTTTTTCTCATCGGATCAAAAATTTCTACAATTTCTACACTCATATGGGAATTATACTATTCAGGAGCAATTTATTTCTAAACTGGAGACAATCCATCCGCCGGAAAATTTTAAATCTTACGGATAGTGAAAAAACTGATTTCATCGATGACTGTGGTTCTGGACCATATAAAGCCCCCACACCAAGATCTACGCTGAGGTAATTTATACCCCCTTTTATGTGTAAAAAGTGGGATACAATTAGCTTATATTTATGTATGAAAATATGACGTCTTTTATTTCAGAAAAGAAGGTGTTTAGCCCCCTTAATGAGACCTTTCGTGATGAAACTTGGCAAACATTTTTTTTTAATATACTTTTAGAAAAAAATTATCGCATAAATCGGAAGGAGGCCGTTACAACTTTTGTCGAAAAGTAGTGGATCTGCCCATGTATATATAACTTAAGGTATGGTACAATTATATAAGAAAGGTAAATGTGCCTCATACAATTTGAATCACGTTCAAGGGGTTCTGCACGAAAACTGTTATCAGCCAAGTTCAGTTTCCAGTTCTAAGGCTGTGTAGAAACAAATACTTTAAATTATATGAAATAAAATGTGCGCCTACCTAAGTTTTAGAATATTTTACTAATATATAAAAATTGTATGTATTAATATGTATTAATAATGCGAAAGTAATACCTTAACATTTTTTTCGAAATTTTTGCAAGAGCAAACTAATATTATTACTGAAAATTTGTATAGAATTGTTGAATATTAAACAGCGTATCGTAAATTGCAGTATTTGTTTCTATACATCCTCAAAACTGCGACATTTTCTCAGTCGGTAACAATTTGAGTGTAACACTCTTTATGTGTGTTGCGTATATAATTATGTTACGTATAACACTACTGTAGACTTTAGGCTATAGTTCGACTTTAATGTCAATTTCGAAGAGACAATCTGACACGACTGTCAAGAAAAGTGTCACTTTGGTGGAAAGCAGATTTTATCAAGTCTATGAGCGTTGATTTTCAGTATCTGAAAATGAAATGGTGGAAAATTGTTAAGCTGTGGAGTGCATAAGTATGTCAAACTCTGTGAACTGTGCTAAATTTTGCCAAAATATACCAAACTGATAAAAACTGTGCCCATATAGAAAATACCAACATTTCGGACATTTCACACTTGCTTAGCACAGTTCGACACTTTTCGACATATATTGGTACAATCATTGTAGCCATCAGAAATGTATTTTGCTTGATGACCCGGAATATTTCTTTGAAGAAAACCATCGGACAATACTTTTAACGTGCGGACTTCGACAGCTAAAAAGCGTACGAACATCAATGCGGAATTATTTTCTGTTATACAGAGTGATCAGGTTAATAACTTAGTTATTTTTCGTTTCATACAAACTGAAATTAGTATTACCGCGAAAAAAACATTCATTCAACTTTCTAAAGTTCTCAACTTAATAACAAAAATTAACTGTGATTTAGAGTTTTTATCTAAATGTAAAAAATTTGACCTTGTACCTAAACACATAACTAACGCCACCAAAGCTTTTAGTTGTATTAATTTAGATAGTAATGTTTCAAAAAATAAGCTTAATAACTTAACGAATTTAGTCTTGAACAAATTGCTTAAATTGGAAATCACTCATTTTTATTTAAAGATTAATAGACTGCAAACGAGAAAAAATGAATTATTCGTGTTGACCAAGAAATCTACTATTCAAAAAATAGTTAAAGCCTTTATTAAACATTATAAGAATTCTCTCTGTTCTATACAAATCAAATGGCAAAACGTACATAACAAGAAATTTTCTAAACTGTTTTATGATAAATATAAATTTGATTATAATCAAGGTTTATGAACCTAACAGAAAATCACATCCCACAACACATACAGGACATTGTGAGACTTGGACAGAATTTTGCGTTACATGCAATCCGAGCCAGAGCACGTATTTTCAAATTCTTAAAAACGTAGACTTTCATATTAAAGATACTACAGACGAATCCAATAAATTACCTTTTGAACTAGTTAACTGTGTAAACTCCTTTGCAAAAAAGAAATTACATTTATCTCATACAGACGCAGTTATTATGAGTAAAATTTCAACAACTGATAATTACAGCCGAATCCCAGACGCACCGTTCCCTATATATACATTGCAGATAATTACCCATTATAAAGGTTCCAGAAAATTTGGCCCAGAAACGTTTGATGCAACCATTTGGAAACATGTGCAAGGAGACTTTTCCAAACTTCGAATTATCACATATTATAGGTTTGCAAAACTACTTCCAAAAGTCAAAAAAACTTGAGAAAAAATGAACCAAAAAAATAATCATTTATGACAAAAATTGGAAAGTAAACATTTTACATGGCCGAGGTTTGAACCGTTGACCTTTCGCACTCAACGGATTTAGTCACTATCCATTGAGTTATTTTTTAGTTTTATTATGTAAGCAAGTATTCAAACTTTATTTTAAAACCTCACAACAAAATAATTGTACAGTACCGCATATTTTATCATTTTCCCTAAAACAATTATCAACATTTTCTCGATCTCCCGTACCTTGATATGTCATATTGTCTTACCACAGATCATAACATTTCAGCATTGCAATTATTCAACATCTCGCAAAAATGCACGCGTCGCAACGTGATATAATACGCACGCACACCTCGCAAGGCCGCCGTATCAGGCTAACGAGCCGACATCTAGACTTAACGAGCGGAGCGTATATATATATGACGTTGCAGCTACTACAACCGCGCGCACAATCGTGCATAACGAGGCGAGGAAAAGCCATTGCTGCGACTTTCCCGCGTGTGAAAAGGGCGGGACTTTCTCTCTGTCGCGCTCCTTTCAAAAATGTTCACCTGCGCGTCGTCGCGATAGAGAGTGCGCAACACGCCTGTTGCATTTCCACCCAATTATACGTAATTACGGGGGAGCGTGACGAGCATGTCACGAGCTTGTTTTGATAATTGGCGTAGTAGGCGAGGGAAAACAGCCGTAAAATGACTTTGCACCGCGAGCACGCGACAGCCTGCCACGCGAAAATTTTGTTCAGATGGGACGGGGGTTGGTGTTTTTCGTGTGTAGTATCATGCTGCGTGTCTTCTTGCTTTTCTCTTTTTTGGATGGACTAACGTATATTTTGTGTAGTTTTCGGACTTGTATTTAGAGTTAAAATTGCACCGAGCAAAAGTATTTTACAATTCGTAATAGGATTTATTCATTAATTTTTGTGTCCAAAAATACTCTGATAAAAATATTTTGGAAGTCCTTCTTGTTATGTTTCAAAAAATAAATGCAGAAGCGTCTTTTCAAATCCAATTATTAATTTTGTTTGTTATCATTGTTTACGCATTTGAACGAATTTAAAATAGTGGTGTAAAAAGCCATAGAACGATCGTATTAATGAATTCTTTGAACTATCTATTTTTGAACTTTGACTTTTTGATTCTGTCAACTGAGGTAACATGCAATAAGACAGATTGCAAATGGTTTAATTTACTAGCTTGATAAATTCATACTTGGTAACAAACATTGTTGTGTTTCGCTCTTGTTTCAGGCACATCATGTATATTTCCAACTTTGTGCCAATGCAAAATGTACATAATCCATCTACCACCGACGAGAGCGAAGTTGCTGAAAAGATAACTCTGTTATTTATTCAAGGGATACGAAAAGGGGATTATATCTGCGCCTCGTACCAGGGATGGAATGGGGAAGAGAACCTCGATAATGGCCGGATGACACAGTTCTGACAGTGGATCAGGCATTGTCGCGGTATGTTTTATCTCCCTTCAACGAACGATACTAAAAGTAGACGAAAGTCGGTCAAAAAATTATTCTGGAACTGCACAGGTGCAGATTCGAGAGTGTAAAAGGAGCTACTTGAAATGATGAATTTGATTTTTCGCATGTTGAACTGAATTCTTTATCCTGTAAAAAGTGTCTGCGGGCTTGGTATGAGCTTGGCTGATCAAAATAGCCAATACTTTCGAAATTAAAGATAAAAAAAGAACGCTACAATATTTTATAAGACATATCAATGTCAATTTTTATCCCGAATATCCAACTCGCTGAACTTTAGGTTGAAACCTCTCTCGACGAAAACTGCCTCGATTAATCATTCCGTACATGAAATTGCTCAAAAATAGACAATCTCGGTCGTGCGAACCACTCATCGAAAAATATGCTGTAATTGCTTCGAAAACAAAAGCGTCAATCTTCCCTGCACGTCTCTTATAACCCACACGCACCTCCGAAAATCACATCAAACGGACGTTTATCTCATCGGGATTCGCCAGTCTCAATATGATAAATCGCCGCAGACGGCGCGAGGGAGCAACCCGTGCGAATTCTCCGCAATTTTCTTGTCATCCCCCTTCTCTCCCCCTCACTTTCTCCCTTTCGATTCGTCTTGCCACAAGACGCATGCGCGCTTTATCACGGGAATTCTCTCCCTTTCCTCTTTATTCTCCCCCGGATCTACGTCGATCCCCGCGCGCATCTAATTGCTCAAAAATTATGCGGCACTTTCGATAGCTCTAACCCCGAGGAGGAATGCAACCTGACGCACCGCAGCCGCTGCCGCCGGCAAGATGTCGGTGAGGATCGCATATAGCACCGCGGGACGCGCACCCGAGCGTCGATTTTATTTCTCGAGTCATGATTATCGGCTTGATTTTTTTCATCCTTACCTTTGGGTACGTCATTCGTGCCGATTCACGCGGCGGGCCTTGATTTTGTGAGTCGAGGGCTGGAAAAATGCGTATATCGATTTCCATCGGGCTGGGTGGCGGGGAAAATGCGTCCAGGCGGGATTTATATAAAGGGTGAAGGTGGGGAGTTATGATGATTTTGCTGAATGACGAGGAATGGAGAGATTTTCGGCTTTTTTGATGGTGGACCTCCCGGTGATCTTGTGAACGGTTCGGTTGTGCGGACCGTTTGGAATTCTTTGGATATCGACAGGCGGTGTACCGGCCAATTAGGTTTGAATTGTTTGGAAATTCGAACGAAGCTAATCAGTTTTACAATTGCAGCGTAAATGATTCGAAGAGTCTAAAATGTTCGATAGGAATTCAAATGCATACCACAATTAGGAGACACTATGATTTATACCCAATAATTAGCTATAATTTTGAAAAATGAATTGTTTAGTATTCAACTTTATTCCAATTTCTTATAAATTTATATTATTCTATTGATAAAATTATATATTTAATGCATGTCGAAATATCGTATATTATAATAATAAATTAGCGCAATTATAGCGTTGTTATACTTTAAAATCAATTAATAACAACACTAGAACAGCAAGACAAAAGTGTAATAAACTATATTGTGACAAGAATAGAAGGCTGCCGAGAATAGTTAAACAAAAACGATGCATTGTGAGACCGTCCGAGTGTTGCGTGCCGCGGGAGGTCTTCGTCATAACGGAGATTCCCTTTCACTCTCTTTTGCTTTCTATCTTCTTCATTTAGCTGTTCTTTCTGTTAGATTTATTATCAAACGTGCTTTTTATGAGACTTTAATAGCGAATAATAATTTACTAGGCTTATTTTATTTTTACTATATTATAGTAATAGTTATGTTTAAAATATTTTTAAATTATTTGGAAAATTCGACATTGTGCATTTACATACAAAATAGTTTTACGAAAAAATACCTCTAAAAATGAGAACAAGTAATTATTAATTATAATTCGAAATTACTTTGATATTAACCATAAAAAATAAGTAATTACTTGCATGTGAATTTCAGAGATAAAATTTTATTATATTTCACCGATTTACAATCAAATCTACGGCGATATTCTTTTTTCTTAAAAAAGACAACAAAACTAATTAAATACAATTAAATTTTCTGATATATATGATGCCAATCTTTTTCAACGAGCTCATTTAAATGACATAAAATAAGTTATTTTCCACAGCACTCTGATATCACTCTTAAATCTCTAAAAATCATAAAAATAATTAATGATTAAGAATGAAAAAGCCAGACACTTTAATTTATCAGCACCTTCAACTCCTCGCTGAGCGACATCAAAGCCAATTCCTCCCTCTTCCGTCCCACTTCACTTCGTCTCGTATCCCCATAAATTTCTCTCTAGCGAAATACAGTCCGCAGAGCCCTTCTCCCCCCTCTCATTCTGCCTTGCGCACGTCGACCTCATCAACGGTTGACCGTCTTCGCAGGCAGGCGCTGTCGAACAACCCCCGCAAACGCGCCGCGCGCGCGGTAATTAACAGTCTGCGCGAGCGCAACACAAAAAGCTCGTAATTGTCTGCGCGCGCGCTCGTGCACCAGCTGCCGCCGCAGTCGCTTCGTTATGACTGCGAGCGCGCTGGGCTAATTGTCCTTTTTACGAGGCCGGGGCCAAGGGCACAACAGGTGTCATCAGATTTGCGTTTTAATCCGAAGATAAGGGCCGATGACGCGCTGGAGGTGGCGGTTCGACAGCCGGAATTTGCGGTTGAAATGGCGGGTTTTAAGTATAGGTGTAAGGAAGAAAATTTTATACGCTTGTATATTTGGTGTGATAATTTATGCAATTTTAATGCTTTTTGGGTGTAATTTTGAAATTGAATGGTTTTATTTATTAAACTTGTACGCTCTTTTGAATATAATATTTAAAATTAAAAGGAAAAACATACTAAAATGTACATACTTTTTTTACAAAAATAAAATTTTTTCTTTTTCATTCTATCTTTACATTTACCAATATATTTTATATATATGAGATATTAAAAGTTGTTTTAAAAAATTGAAAGAGTTTTTTTGTAATTCTAATTAAGTAAATAGCCGCAGCCTATATACCTCTAACATGCGATGATCTTCTTTGTGATTATAAATAGATAAATCTCAGGTTGGCTTTACAGTTAATGTGCCTTACCTCGAAGAGGCCCTACCCAGCTTGAGGCCTGGGGCTGCAACCCCCTCAAGTCCCCCCTCCCCTTGATCCAGCTCTGCATTTAGCTATTTGATAATATCCTTTAAAATAATATCAATAATTTATTAAGAGTGATTAAAAATAAATAAATATAATCAACGTTGTTTATCACATAATAAAAATGGCTTTATGTTTTTTAGTACAAAGAAGAAACTTTCTTTAAAAAAATACTCTATATGATTCTATAATTGTGACATTCATATTATGCATATTCTATTAATCTCTATTCTAGTATTCGTGCCATACCACTTCAAAAAACGAAATAAAATAAAAGCAATATCTATTTTATAGTTTTTGTACGACGTCATTTCTGTTATTATACTTTTTTGTCTTCTCAAATGTAGCTTTTACTTTCTTGTATATTTCTGCGTTTTGATGTTCTATTTTTCGCGTTTTTTGTTTTTAATCCATAATTATTATTAGCAAATATAACTTATACGCATATATTTAAATTTAGCATCGACAAGATATTTAATAAAGTAAATTAACACAATAACCAATTGACATAGTTAATGCCATAAAGAATGCTAATGAATAAATTGATGCTGGTATCGAATTAACCGTTTGTTGAAGTTTTTTGTTGTTGTTTCACTACTGGTTCCAAAATTGTCTTTATTTCAGCCATTGTCCTTGACCTTAAGGCATTAATTAGTTAACTGAAGTAGAAATCGTTCGTAGTTTCTTCGGAATGAATAGATTTGGACACTGACGAACAAAATTAATAAACATTACGTTTGTTTACCAAACACACGTTAATTAGTTATTCATCTTTGTCTGGTAAAAAAAGCTTTAACAGAGCTGTCTGTAAAATAGAATCGGCTCGGCTACTTAAAAAAAATATAATATTTTGCACATGCGTATACAAACATATACATACATAGTCTGTATTCACAAATCATTTTTTCATTCTTTTGGAAATGAAAAATAGTTGTATGACGAACAAGCGAACTTTAATGTACCTATAAATTTGCTGCTTTAACAAAATTTTCAGCATAAACATTTGAAAAAAAAACAACAGTCATTTTACAGTTATGCAACATTTTATTGTCTAGTACGAATCTATTATTTTCGTATATTTACTAGTATTATTCAGAATCGCAGAAACTTCGCTAAACTGTTTTCAATAATGTATTCAAAAACTGTTTTTTTGATCTTCCAACTTATCTTTTGTACGTAAAGGCTGCATTTACTTTTCACGTGCAATATCCATTATATTATATCGTAAGTTTTCTGTTTAGGTAAGCAATATTATTTTACAAGTGCCGAACCACTAGTCGGTCGAAATGTACGACGTGCAAATGCAAATGAATTTCCTTTCCTTGTATCTATCGAGCGCGTTATTCACAGAAGAGAAACAAGAGAGTCACTTTTGCACTGGCATTTTAATTAGTCGAAGGCATGCCTTAACAGCCGCTCATTGCTTAAAGGAAGAAATAGTTGAAAACATTCAAGTGAGCGTTGAATCTATTGGTCTCAAAGCTGGCGAGAAAATTTTAGCAAGCTCGTGGAAAACGTTCGACGAGTGGGCAAATGAAAATCGAAGAGCAACACAGTTTCTCGACAATGATATTGCTGTTTTAACGGTAAAATTTATTTTATATATTCTACTCTATACAATGGAAAGTATACGTCGACTATTTCCATAAAATAATTTGATATTGAATAAATGTATTAACTGTTATTGTATCATATGTCTACAAAAAAGACAAAAAATCGTCCCAATTCTGGTATTCCACCAGTTGACCGATTAACTTATCATATAATTTTGTATAGTTATCCAAAAGCGTCGAGGATCTAAGCATAACTCCAGCAGACCTCTCTCCTATCAACAAGTATAGATTGGCAGGAACGTCTGCTAATGATTGCTGGATGGGGCACATCGAATTATGGTACTACTCCCAGATTCTTACAAACAGCACAGTTGACTGTTATAAGTCATATGGAGTGTTCAGACGCCATTTCTAGATTAGTTGCCATTAATCTCGTAGTACCTCCAATGTCTGTATGCGCTGCAGCAGATTCACAATTGTTTTTTGCAGTGTATGAGATTGTCTTTTCTATAGTTTATTAATTATTGTTGGTATACGATAACATTATAATTTGAATATTTTTAGGGTGATAGTGGTGGTCCACTTTTTACGAGTGATCATAAGATCATTGGAGTTAGTAAGCCAACGTGTCCAAAAGATATGACACATCCGGACGTTGTCAACGTTCATACAGGTGTTGATTATTTCAGAGAGTTTATTACAGACGTTATGCGCGACCATGAGTAATTTAATAACTCATGTAATAATAACTTGAAATATATTCATAAAATTAAGTTTTTGTGGTGTTTGTGAGCAAGATAATAAAAACACTAGTTTTGGTGGGTGTGTATTAATTGAAACTGAAAAAAATTGTTTTTAAAATATTTGCATGAAATTGAGAAATAGTTTGGAAGTCGGACAGAGAAATAGAGAAAGAGAGTGAGTGAAAGGAGGGACTCAAGAACCAATTAGAAAATGATTATACATTTTGCAAATTTATCCAGGAGAAAATGAAAAAAGTTTCTTTGATGATAGAATGATAAAAGCATCATAATACCAAATTATGAACGGAATTGAAAATGTTTATAGAGGAAATGATGTAAGAATTTTTTGAAGGTATTTGTTAGGTGGAAACCTATTTTTAACTCATGTGAAAGCATAATTATTCATAACAACTTTTAAATTAGTTCAAGTGAAATTTTCCCCAAAAAATATAGTAATATACCTATAAGATCCAATCAATAAAAGTCATGTAATATTTTTTGTAAAAATCAGTTGAGCAGCAAAGTATTTTCGCGTAAAACATTTTGTACATTTTTCCTATTACACTTATCGTAAATCCTTGTCCCTCTTATCCATATAGTAATCACAGTGGATTTATAGACGTACTTCATTGTCTAATTTGAAATATTCTGAGTCGCTTGGGAGTAATACGCAAATTACATTCGATACTAAAGCCTGTCCATCAAGCATGCTCGACTCACAGGCATTTTAAGTAACAATAAATGTCGGTTTTATGAAATTTTTCTGCACGAATACGATGATAGGGTAATATACTATACGACAATATCGCTAACACTTTTTAAAACTATTAGAATTACTGTAAACATGTATATTCAAGCACCTTTATTGATTTTTCCACTTATATTTTGTACATATGTAAATCTTTTCACTTATTACACATAAAACGGCACCATCTCTTACACGAGAGCACCAATCCGCCCGCGTGTTTTGAGTGAGTGAGTACTATATATGATTATCGTTTCTTTTAAATTCAATTAATTAGTGATTGAGAACAAGTAACTTGTAGTTTTGATATTTTCAGGGTGATAGCAGCGATCCGCTTATAAGTAGCAATGATACCGTCGTTGGCATCTCTGAGTCGTTCTCTGAAACAGTGATCAATATACATATAAATATATCTTTTGTTAATTACAAAGAGTTTTTCGATGATCTTATGAATCACTTAGTTTGAAAGATAACGTAAATGACCAGAAATTAAATAATATAGTCTGTTATAAAATTGACGTGTCGAAGATTTATTATAAATAAATTATACCGATTTTACATCTATAGCAAAATACATCTTTCCTTTTATATTTCATTTAGCAATGCCACTACACCTGCCGCGCGCCAGCTACATCTCATACTGAATAATTTCGCGCTTGCAGCTGCGAGGGAAGCTTTCAGCCTATAATACGTTCCGCGTCAGTCGTGGATGTGGTAACTTGGCCGCCGAAAACGCGCCGATTCAGGGGCTAGAGGGCGCACACTTTCGGCTAAGTACCGCGCGCGCGCTGCCCTGTGCAAATTAATTAATTACCGGTGACGTTGAGAAATATAGAGAGGAAAGTGATAGAGAAGTGCGCGTTGAGAGGATTCAATGATGCTTGTTCTCGCGTTTGTATAAGCGGGTGGGCTGATTTATTGAACGAATTGATCGGGGTGTTTGGGGTATTAAATAGTTTTCTGATTTATGTAGTGGTTTGTAATAAAAGTTTATACAGGTACAGTGAAGATAGTAGCAATTTTGCATGGTTTGTATTTTAGGAGAATTATAATGCAGTCCAATTTTTCAGGTTTTCTGTTACTCGTGATTCAGGCTTCTGTGAATGACTGAGAATATGTTAAAAATTTGATTTAGTAATTAGAAATCCATGATTTGAACGGCCAACCTCTTGAGAAACATTAAAATTAACATCATAATTGAAATACAACAACTTTAGTATTTTCTAAGATTTTTATATTTCAAGCGCAACAAACTTTCATTTCGAATTTTAATATTTAAAGACCTGTCTGCTGTAAATTCATTTATTATTTCTCTGCCAATCATTTTTACAAGAACCGCGTAACATAAACAATACGGCAAAAGGAATTTTCATCATTTCTCTCCTCACAAGCCATTCCGAAAAAGGTCCGGAACCTCATAACTTAGATCGCTTCGCATAACTCGGCTAATTCGCCGGTATACATACGGCGCCTCGCGCGCTGCAGCGACAGGCTAATAAGCTGAAGCTCGCCGTATATACCGCGTGTACTCGCGTCAAAGGGCGAATCTCTCTCTCACTCTCACGCGCAAAGTGTTGTTGCGCTCGCTACACTCGGCTGCATTATACATATATAACTCTCCGGCGTGCATGCGCGTCTTCCTCTCCTCTCGGAACTGATTTACCCACGGGCTGTGTTTATGAATATTGGATGCTAACCGCTCACGCCCGCGTATATACACGAAGCGCAGGAGCGAGGGCGCGCATGCAGTCGATATGAGCGCTGCGAGGAAATTTCACGAGGGCGGAGATTATTTATCGCGCGCACGCGTGTCTTTTTTTCTGCCTTGCCTTATTCTACTCGGCGATCGGTTACCTCTCTCTTTCTCTCTTGGTTGCGCGGCCGATCGATGCGTGTATATATACGCGCGAAGAGAATAATGAGAACGGTTCGTTTTGCCGGCTTGGTCGTTTGGCGAGAAAAATTTGGCGTACGACGTGGGGGCAGATTTATTTTAATTGGGATCGGGGGAACACGGCACTGCGCTGAGGGACTTTGCAAGCTCGCGGTTAATGTTTTTGCGGATGATAGCTCATGTTGGTTTAGAATAGGGTTAACGTTCGGAGGAGTAATGTGAGAGTGCAGCAAAAATCATCGGTGCAATAATTGGAAAATCAGCGACGTCAAAGGTTTAATGTGCATATATAAATATATCTGTGTGTGGTTTGATTTATGTGGGAAAAATTTCTAATGAACTATTGAATATTTCTGCCAAACGAATTCATTCGATCGATGTACAAAACCTACCATTAATATAAACATATCAATTTCAAAATCCATGAAAATCACAACATGCTCTGAACCCCAAAATATAGTAAATTATAATCTATAAGCTTTTAACCACCAGGAGAGTTGAACGACCACTTCGGCGGAATTTCCATCTCTTCCTTTGAAAATTTAGAAGAGGCATTAGACACTATATTAACTACAAAAGAGAAGAGTTTTTCTTTTAAACCAGTAAACATCAATGACGTAGTCCTTGCAATATCTAATTTCTACTCGCAGGCAAGAGGGCTGATGGAATTCCTCATACTGTAGTGAAAGTTGTACCTGTCATTGATAATTATATAGTACACATTTTTCACTCCTTCAACTTGGTAAGGTGGGCGGACATCGTGTAGGCATTCTCCGATGCTTTCCCGCTGCCCCCATACCTTCTCCAAGTCCTGAAGTACTATCTACGAAACCGTCACATTATGTACGTGACGCAGACAGGGGTCAAGAAAAGAAAAATGACGGCGGAGGTAACGCAGGGCTCGATATTTGGAACGAGGATTACGCCGAGGTGTTGGACCTTCCGATTTCGCCAATGGTCTATCTTATCGGCTACGATATAGACGACTTGGTCATCGCCATCATGACCAAGAACACGCGACTGGCTCAGATGAGACTGAGCCACGTAGGAGACGGGTGGACGGATGGATGGATGCAAAGTCGGGAACTACACAGTTGGTGTCGAAAAAAGAATTACAAAGTAATTCATCAAAATAACTATTACTAGATCAAACGCGCACTACGTGCGCGGAGATGACCTGTGCTTTGAATGCAATGTTCGAGAATGGAAAAATAACCTTATAAAAAAAATATAAACAAACAACATTACGTTCCCATGTACATAGCTACAGCATGGCAACGCTCTCCACCTATCAGATTGCGAATAAAACGTGCAATAACATAGCCATCAATTCTAATAAAGAGGATTAATTAATTAATATTGGGATTTGACATTCGCATATTATACTCGTGCATGTGTGCGATGGGACACGGTATAGTGCATACGTGGGTTTCGCTACTTACAACGGGATACAAGGACATACAAGGGTGCAGCAAGCACGCCGGCGACATCAGAGTTTGCAAATAAACTGGCCGAGCCGCTCGTCGAGCTAAACTGTAAGCCTCGCAGCAACATAGTTAACCTTCGGTACTTAAGTAAGGTAAAGAATCTACGAACTTTAAATCTAAATTTTATACCTTACAGTCTGTCGACGTCCATTTCATTGTTGATAGTGTCGAAAATTGTTATAAACTTAAGCACATCGCCTTGTATATTTACAATGTACCTAATCATAATTTTATTCTGCTGCTGTTCAAGGTGTCCCGTTTAAAGATCCTTGTTATAATGCGGCGCCAATATGAAATTCCATGAATATTCTATGAAAAACTGGATAGGTCGTTCCGAAAATCACGCAATATCAAATTTTTCGTACTCAGTTCGTGCAGCGACTGTACATACGAAGATAATAATGTTAAACGCTGTTACAAGTACCGCAATAATTAGGTCAAAAATACAAAGACTTCGAGAATCTGTGCAACCAACTCTACTCGCAAGTAAAAATTGATTGCCGAAAAAGGTATTCGAATAAAATATAAGTAAGTGTAAAGTGTCTTATTCGCAAATAAGACAACAAAGTATAGGCAATGTAACTGTAGGCAACAAATGTAGGCAAAGTGTCGGCAAAAAGGCAAAGATAGGCAAAACCGATAGTGGCAAAGTAATAAAGCATGTGCATATAGCACCGGCGAGTGGGTGCCGCAGGCCTCTATATGTATACTCATAGCAGTATTTTTCATTGAAGTTGCTCGTCGGTGCTTGCCATCTGGCGGCTCGCTCGGATACTACCATCCCGAACAAAACGTAATATTTGTATTTATTTCTTCATTTGCAAAAATTACATCATAGTAAATTATTTAAAATGTTATGCATTTATTATTAAAAATAATTTAAAATCGTCATAATTATTTATTTATATTACTCATGTATTATTACTTATATATTATTATGTATGTATTCCTTACGTATTGCTAACGTATTGCTTACGTATTATATAATATATAAATTGTAGATTAAACATTTAAATGAAATCCGATTTAATTAGAAAGAATCTATATTTATGAAATCTCAATGTATTTTTTGTGATAATAAATTGTACATTCAACATTTTTATGAAAATTAAAGAAACTTTAAAAAGTTCATATAAGTCAATTAAAAAAGTTGGATATAGAGCAAAACAGTATTTACTTTTTCTAGTAACTTCGAAAATAAGTTAGGTTCATGAAAATATAAGAACGTTATGGTCTTATTTAGATGGAATTGTATACGTATTATAGCAGAATCAAAAGTTCCATACATTTGCTTTCTTTAGTAATTTGCATGATAAGTGAATATTTGTTCGGACAAGTACCTAGTTAATGACATCAAGAAATAGAAATATTTGACAATTGAGTTGAGAATATTAATTTAGATTGCTTTGATATATAGAAAATAATTTCTAAATTAAAAATATATAGATGTACTTTGCAGATATCTTTTCAAATGGTGATTGATGTAGAAATTATTACAAAGAATCATTAATAATGATCATTTCAAAAAGACCAGTTTTGCCCAAGTAATTATACTTTTATCATGCAAATTACCCTTATGAAAAGTAAAAAAAGTTCATTTGTAAAAGAAAAATGAAAATTCTTAATACAAATATATAAAGGTCTGAATGAATTATTGTGAAAGAATGAATTTTGAGATGTATTGCTTCCTCCTAGAGGAAGCTTTGTGATAGTAAAAAAAAAAGTTTATGAGATAATGTGTTAGGAACGTTGTTTA
>UXGD01004747.1:0-16198 GCA_900474315.1 Torymus auratus
TTACAAATTTACTGAATTTTGAGAATCATGTAACTGAACGTAATTTAATATACAAATACATTAGGTTTAATATAAAAGCAATAAAATTTCGGTAGAAGTATAAATAAATTCTAGATTTGAAATTTGATTTTTCCCGCCATATATATGTACTACCGGCCAGAGCCTAGTAAGCGCGCAGCCGCTAGGCGGCGCTCCCTCTCTGTAGCCTCACGTACCTAAGTGAGAGCGGCGTTTGGCTCAGATGGTAAGGTGCTTGCCTCCCAAGCCAAATGTTACTCGAGAGACGTGGGTTCGATTCCCCATCAGTCCGAAATTTTCGGAGACATTTTTTCAAGAATGTATCCGGATTTTTCGGTGATGGTGATCGAAATCGTGTTTCAAATAAAATGTTTGTGCCAAAATATACAAAAAATGATTGTAATACAAAAATGAACATTGCTTAATGGCTGATATGACCTCGTAGTCGAATGCCAATAAAAATATACTTAAAAAAAAACGTACCTAAGTAAGTTGGCCCGAGGGGATATAGGAGCGCGGCACACATTCGCTGTAGATGGACATTAACATCAACTGCAGTTTATAAGACAAGACAAGATACTTGACATTCTTGTCACCATAATCTTGATATTATATTGAAAACTGAATAGAAATATTGTATCGATTATTGTCATGAACATTGAGGCAAGACAATACAATATCAAGATGTATCTTGCTATATCGTTTAGCCCTACAAAGTATGTATATCGCTTTATAAAAAGTGTATTTTAAAATATAAATTTTCTTTACAGTAAAATAAAATTTTTGATGGATTTAAAGCGTGTATGTATATTCGTTTTGCTTATTGAGTAAATTGACAGAAAATTTGCTAATTAATTTCAAAATAAGAACCAATTATGATTATAAACCCTTTAGGATTACAGGAAAATCCAAAGAATCAAAGAAATTTCTCAATGAAGATAGAAGCAGATGTTCATTAGCTTTAACAAACTCTGTATAAACTTAATATTTTATGGTAATGAAATAAAATGTTTTATTAGGCAATTATGAAAAGTTATGTCGAAGAGCGTTTGATAAAAAAGCAGCGAAAATTACGAAAGGCTGTAATAAGAAGTGAAAAAGGGGACATCGTAATTAATAACATTATCCGTTGACGCCATCGTTTGCTACCTACGCAGACTTTTCTTTAGCAAACAGCTTGTTAATCAGCTTACGGTTATATGTAACGCCTAAACCTGCAACGTTTTCGTCGTATTTTCAAATTTTCTAATTAAAAATGTCTCATATATTATAAAAGATGCGACCTTTACGCCAAACTTCTAAATAAACATAATTTTTCAACTTTTCTTACCTTTTAATACAAGAAACTACTGTAAAAATATTTTTATAATAAAAAGAGGAGATTTTTATGTTTATTTAATCGTCAAAGAACATAATAAACATTTTAAAAGCGTGCTCTAATCTAACTCTGCAGCGTATATATATAATGTAATATAAACCCGCGGAATTTATTTAATACCATTTCCCTAACCCCCGTGAATAAATAATAACCCGCTGTTACAACATTTAATGCAGTAACAAAATTAATGCAAACAACGCGCGCTGTCACGGACATTTATAACCGACATTTATCAATGAAAATCCAACCTCAATAAACGACCGACCCCTCCCACTCACCCAATTACAATAAAAATAAAAGCTCATACGCCTGCGCGCGCATGTTCAAGAGCACAAATCCCGTGAAAAATCTCGCACGTAAATCTCGTTCGCTTTTTCCTCCGCACATACATCCCGCATAAACGATCGCGTATATACGAAAGAACGCCACAGAGAGCTGCGAGAGCGGCGAGGGAGAGCGAAAACGAGAACGAGAATTTAACGAAAAAACGAACGCCAGAAAAGTAATTTTCTTAGGGATAACGCGGCCGCGCGCGCAAGCTTTCGCTCATGCTCCGCAAACCGGGAAAAATCATTAGTTAAAACGTCAAAGACAGAGGCAAGTGTGCCTGGCCCTCCGGTACTTTTTTCTCGCCTCGCGCGCATAATATTCCGCTGCCCTCTGCCCCTCACCCTGCCAGCAACGGAAAATTTCGCGGGGAAAGTTTCCGAGGGCGTATATATATCGACATTTCAATTTCTCCCATAAATTATTCCCGCGCCGCTGCTGGCGGGGGTAAAGAGGGGGAGGAAGTAGGAAAGTATCCGCGAATCGCCGGAGAAAAGTCAGCGTCTTCGCGCTGCTGTGCTTTCTTCCGCGCTAACTTTCGCGAGACTCCGAGCGCACAAGCATTCTAGATCGAATTATGCATCCGCGATGAATTTTTTTGAATGCCTGGTGCTTGTCAACTGGTGATAAATACGCGACGAGTGATTGTCGAGTTTGCGTTCTGATTAAATTAAGCTTTTTTTTGTCGTTTATAAAATAATAAAGTTTCCGTTTGAAAATGTACTTTTGAAATTCTTATTGAAATTTAATAGACAGTAGATTTTGATATTCTAAACGGATTTCAATTGAGTAACAGAGGTATTGAAGAGTATGTTATAATAACGATTTCCGTTCGCTTTATTCTTTAATCGAAATCAGTTTTACAATTTCGTACAAATGGATAACGGTTTTATTGGATTATTAATCTAATTGTTTCAGATAAAATCGTAGAAATAGATTGATCGGATCTAAATTTTCGTTATTCGGATAGAAGCAATATAAAAAAAATATTTATAGATATAAAAATAATGCTTACTAAGAAACATACTGATAAATAGTTTAGTAACGTTTGCTTAAGAGTGTAACAGTCCTATAAAATTTCAAGGCGAAACAGAAACTTAGAAAATTAACGGAACGAAAATTATCATTTCGTTCCGAAAATAAACACCGGCGTAGCGTTACTTCGATTTGAAACGATATAGAAGGATGTATTACTGGATTATATTTAGAGCAACTAAATTAGTAAGACGGAAATCGATGTTCTTCTCTTACATCAATTTACATGTTCGATCCATAAACGAGTATTAATAGTAAAATATAATAATACGCGACAAACGAACGTATCGATTCATAAGTCAATTAAGCCGCACGCGTCTCACAAGGTATCGGAGCCTGCTTTTACCATATGCACAGCTGCCTCAGTGCTCGTCAAAAATCTTTTGTTTACTTCGTACTGTCCCACCACTGTCCTCTTGTTTTCGCTGCTGCTTCATACTCGACTCCACGCGACTCCCCCTTTATCGAGACTCGAAAATCGAAAGTTTTCTAATATGCGCTCTCTCTCTCTCATTCTCTCCCTCACGGAATCCTTTGGATGTTTGAAATTCAGCGCGGCGAAATCGAAGAAAGGCGAGGACGCACAGCACCGCGCAGAATGAGAGAAAGAGAGGGGACAAACCGTACCTGCCACCTCAAGGTAGAAGAAGACGAAGGACAGGGGACGGTAGCGCGCCAGAGGGAGGGGACGACGCAAAACTCGAAAGTCGTTAGAACTTTCGGAAACTCGATCCTGTGGGACGGCGCGCATGCAGACGCGCGCGAGCTCGCGTTATTTTTCGTATGAAAATATGATCCTCTAGTTCCCCTCCTCCAAGCCGCGCGCAGCCTTCATTGTTTCGCGCGCTCTCGCTCGCGAGAGATATGCGTTTTTATTGCTCGTAAAGTCAATTCAACAAGTTTTCGATCCGAGCACAGCGCGCGCGCAGCCTGCCGCCACTACGCAGTCTGCGGTGGTTAGGTATATAGAATATAGAAGAAGCGAGCGAGCGAGATCGTGATTCGTGGGCTGGTAGGGCGGAAGTAAGCGAGAACGCGGCTGCTGCTGCTCCTGCTGTCTGTATGCATGGGAAAATTATTTTTAAGAGTGCAGGCCTGGTTTGTTTTAATTAGTTTTCAGAGGCAAAGGAGGTGGAGGCGAAGGTAGAGGAGGATAGAGGAGGATAAGTTTGAAAAGGCTTTTGATGAAGGTATTTGTTACATGGGTGTAAGGCAATAACTTTAAAGTTATAAGATCGGATGAGGTTTAAGAAAGATAGGTGTAATGGGATGTGGATTACTGATGACTAATGCAGTGACTTTCGAGGTTGTATGTTTTAACATTGATTAAGTTTTGATATATAATTAAAAGGTAACTTCTACAATTTGAATCAATATTTCACTTCGGTGAGTGCAAACTAGGTCAAGAAATGAACATATAAATCGTTTTTCTTTGTTAAACAATTTTTAATCAACTTTGCTCTTAAATAATCATGTTGTGATTTGTTTGTACTTTACATTAGTGTTTTCAATTTAAAAATTAATGCCTTTTACTTAAGTTTTCGCTGTTACAAATGAAATAAATTAATATTTGGGAAAAAAGTTATTCGACAAAGAATTCGATACAGTGACAGCACTGAGGATAATAAAGTTTCATGCGCAAATTTTCTTCAATACCCTAATACTTCAATTTTCTCTTCGGATAATTCAATCACGAAACACATTATATACATTGTGCTGCATCCTCCCTCGTCGGTTTTTATTTTGCCTTTTCATTAAAACCGGTTGTCGAGCTTTATTTTTACAGACCCGCGTAGTTTATGAAGTAATATCATGAGAGAAAGCGTTCGGCTCCCTTAAAAATAATTTAAACAGCATAATAATAAATACAGAAGCAGCGATGGCATTTTGCCGCCAGCCAAGAAGATTGTTACTAAAGTCGACGAGAAATAATTGGATCCTCGCTAAAAGTGTGTGAATAAATGACGTTGTTAATATAGTAATAATCGTACTTTATCATGTGCAATTGTGTATACAGTTGCATTCAAGTTTCTTATACTGGCATTACTAATTCAATGCCCTTTACACTCGACGTCCCATTTATCATTTTATATCGGGAAACTGATAAGACAAAAGACGTTTTTGTAGTTAAGAGTTATACGCGCATGAATAACAAACTAAATAAGAAAACAAACGAGGAAAATATAAGCTAATGGATTTTCCTTTTATGTATATTTTATTTTTTTACTTTGCATGCTGTGCATTTTTAATATTAAATAAAAACTAATAATTCTAAAAAATTGTAATAAATAAGTCGTAGAGCCAACGCTATTAAAACGATATGATTTAGTGTTTCATCGTTAAAATTGATTTCCACTATATTTCGGGATTTTTTTGATCATATAAATATTGCTTGCATATTACCAACCTCATAACGTCGACCAATTACTGAAATATTGTTTATCCTGGAACGCTTATTACTTCATTGAAAAAACAGAATAAATTACTTTCAAAACGTATGACTACAATTTGCAACTGTCCCGCATATCGTTAATTATTATTTAATTTATACTTGATACGAGTATAACTGAAAATAGACATTTCGCGCATTCGCTTTCATGTAATAATATGCCGTGATATTGAATTATCGGCCGTACTCCGCGCGCCGTTTTAACGTGGCACATTACTATGCAAATGGAATCTGCTCCCTTTATTCTAGAAAAATGAAAGAAAAATAAAATTTTTTCTCCAAATGACACACAACAATATCGCTATATTACAATAAGACAATATCGTTCTGTCGGAATTTCAATTACCGTATAATTATACAATCGGTTTTATTTGACTTTTATCGAATCACTTAAAGTGCCGAGCTCCAACTATGTCAAAGTTTCCTTATAATAATTATGCAGAAATGAAACGACGGTAGTAAAAATCACACGAGTAATGCAAGAAAACTCACGGGTCTATATTCAACTAAAATTAATTTCTACACTTACTTACGATAATAAAAAATGACCTTCCCACCGTAACGCCACAGCCTACTTATTGGCAATTAAAAAGATATAAGGTATAACTGCAGAAACCACGCTAAAGTGAATCATACAGCGCAAGATTATAACATTATCAAACATTTAACGATTCATCATCCGGCATATTTCACCTCCTCCACAATGAAAAGCGCTTCGTTTAATCCCTCGCTGTCGCTTTAACGATTTCATCTAACGTTTTTCCACAATTACCCGTGACATAACGTCGGTGGCTAATAACCAAAAGGCCTTTTCAGATTTCCCGACAGCGCGTCGCATTAACCGATTTTTTTCGGAGTTACGTAAAAGCCCCACCGCTCGTCGCCGTAACGACTTTCGTAAACAATAAAAAGGCAAATGCCTCTTAGCGCTCCTCTACACACACGCGCGGGTACGGATTTGGGTTAACGAACTTTCGATAAAGCGAGTTAACTAGCTAATTAAATATTTCGCCCCGCGCCGTGAAAAATTAGCCTCATCGCTCTACATAACCAGAGAGAGAGAAAGAGCGAAAAAATCAGCAGCGATTACCGCAGGCGTGCCGAGGAGAGCGAATCAAAGCGCAATCAGCCCCGCGCGAGCGAGAGAGAGAGAATTATAAACACGCGGGCGGTTGGGAAAAAGTTTTGGTCGAGTGCGAGAAAACGCGTGCGCGAGCTATATAGCGAAATAAATAAGAGCGAGTGAGAGATGGCTGGAGATGGAGAATATATATGCAGAAGCCGGAAGAGCAAGGAGAGTGTATAGAACCTTGCGCGCTTGCGAGAGAGCCGAGCCATTACGTATTCGACATGAATGAAATTTCAAATGCAGATTAGCCCCTCGGTTCGGTCCACACCTGCTCTTCTCGCTCTGTTTCGCGAGAAATAAGCCAAAGAGCGAGGAAGGAGAGGAAAAAAATTGCGCTCTCGACGAAGGGATATCGCTTATTCGGAAAGGCTGGCAGCAGCGCGGGAGGCGCTTAATCGTCCGCGGCTGCGGCGGCGAAATGAAGAAAGGAGGGCGGAAGAGGAGAAGGAGCTTGAATCTTCCTCTCTCTCTCTCTCTCGCGTTTATTCGCATTTCTAATTAAAATTTAATTGCTACTTTAATACTCGACGGCGCGCGAGCGCGCAGCGTGGATAAATCCCTCGCATACAGCGCGAAATTTTCGCGAGAGAGAGAGGCGAGCGAGCGAGCAACAATTGTTCGAAAATCTCGGCATAAATCAGGCTGCGCGCGTGCTCTACTCGGGGCTTCCTTAATGGCCGGTACGAGCACTCTCCTTCGACTTTTGACTTTTTACTTACGCATGAAATATTTATGCTATCCGCTTTGCGAGGTTGTTGCGGAACGGAAAAGAGGCGCGGCTGGCTGGCGCTATTCGCAGTAGCGCAGAGAATTTTTACGGAGCCGTTGACCGGTATTGACCCCCTCTGGCATAGTGACTTGTGTAACAGGAATAAATGTTCAAAGTTTTGAATTTCAAAGTTATACTTGCAAGATAGAGGCTATTCTCAGATCGTTTGATGTAAAGCAAATTTGTTGAAATGTAGGTTTAACTTTATTTTGTCGGTGGAATAATTCGTACATTGGGTGAAAGAGATTTTAATTACTTTTATTTATTTAATTTAAAAACCGTATTATGGCGATGATGAATAAAACAAACGTAATTTTAAATTGAAGTCAATATTGTTGGAAATAATAATATAATTAAGTTGAACGTTCGTATCTTATATTTTTGAAACTGGAGCAACTCGATATAATTTTTTGGATATATAGAAATAATAATTATCAGAGAGAAATGTGATTTTTTTTTTTTTAGATTTTCTATGAATATTTTAAAATTTTCAGTTTTATCTATAACATTTAAATTATCTTGCGACGAGTATAAAATTAAATTTCTCATCAGAACAGTACTGTAAAAAAAAGTGAAAAATTAAATTTTCATTACATTTTTCAAATAAACAGGATTATATTTCGCTCGAAAAAATATCGAAAATAGTCCAATTACCGTAGCTTAAAAATTCATTAAATTACTGACCCAGAAAATAAACATTGCCTATCAGACTGACCTATTGACGACAGGTGCTATTAACGACACTATTAACGTTGGGTACGAAGTACGAACCTTTTCACCTTAGATCTCGTTTACAAGTAGTGAAGACTAATAGTCGGGCGTTTTTCTTGCCTCGTCTTTGAAAGCAATTTCTCGTAGATCACTATAATTTCGACAGTCTTCGCACTTGTTTTCTAGTACTACTCTTCCGCGCATCATTAGAAGTAGCAATGTTCCAAAAACCTTCGTTAAAAAAAGGTAACTGATGGACAATGAATTATATCGTCCATGATAAACATTACTTTTGTTATGACTTTCTGCAACTGATATTCGAATAATTTTCCACTTATAACTCATGGGGCGGAGAAAATAATGATGTTGAATAAATACTTGAATTTACTGGCGTGTAAACAACGGCAGATTTATAAAATACAAAGGCATTGAATGGCTGCGCTGTATTTAATACAGGTACTAAAATGTGTTATATAAATTGTTAATTTTGTTTTTTCAGCTCAGCATCATTGACACGGAATGATCAATCGGGAGAGGACGTTTTTCGCGGTGTTACTGGCTTTGCTTATTTATCCCGGCGATAATTTAGGTGAGTTTATTTTTTTAATTCAGCGATTCGTTCTCTTTTATTTTTAAGGAAATTGCTGTACCCTCGAACTCCCAAAACTCGACGCTTTCAAGTAATAGTGATTAATTTGCTTTATTCTAAATTTAAGGTAAAAGAGTTGGTAAGCTTGACAATCGTATGATGTGAAATAATTATTGCAAAAATAGCTCAGTTTATTAAATTATTTCACTGTGAGATTAATTAAGATAAATATTCATAAGTTTGTCGATTCGAAAAAATATATAATCAGAAAATATTTTAGTATTTATAATTGTGCTAATATTAATTGACCTATTGCAAAACAATTAGTGTGCAATGATAAATGTAAAGATTTTTTTCCATTTTCTAGAAAAGTTTATTAAAAACTAGTATTTTTCAGAAATCATGCCTGATACGATCAATGGTTATCAAAAGATTCCTCACGATAGCATCGTGCAATATTACTAAATAAAAAGCTTTTTAAAATCCAAAATAAAAATATAAACTGGCATTTTCGTAAAAGTTTATTTCTTCCTCTACAATTGGTATATTTGATTTCCTACGAACGAATTTTATTGATTTTATTCGACAAGTTGTTCTGGGAATCAGGTTTCGCTTTGCAAGGGATATTGAATTTCTTTCGCGTTTACTCAAATTAACTTTGCAATTATGTTATTTAATATAGAAGCGTTGAAAGGCAAGGAAATTGAATAAACTGGAGTCATTAAATTACTTAAATTACTTGCCAGTACAAAGTCAATAACAAATATTAGAGAATCAAAAATTCATATAGCAATAATTAAATAAGTTATCTTATGAAACATAACAAGACATCAGATCACTCATGCCATAAACATTCGCGTGATATATTCTACATTGTTTATAGTTGCAATATGATTAGTAAACTTGGTCAAACTCAGAATTCACCTGCGCCGCGCTATTTCCATTGCATTTTAGCATAAAATCAAACTATTCTTAATTGACATAGCGGGACGATAGGAAGATCTATTTATAAACGAAAGACCGGAATTTGATTATATATAATTTAATTCTTAAACGTATAAATATTTTGCCGATTAATAATTGTTATTATAAGATTAACCTTTCGCATTCATATTTATATTTCATTTGCGATTCTTCAGAGAAATTGTCACACATCAACAATTCGTTTCTCTTAAAAAAGCGCTGACTATTCATTTTCCAGATACTTTAGATATGAACGTCTAAAATTATTTAAGCTTGAAAGTCGATCGATTACGAGAATTCTCATCCACATATCGACTATCACACACCATCACGCACGTACCTCCGTAACGAAACGTCACAACAGTGTAATTAATCTCGTGAAACAATCGCCGAACCCGTCTACGTTGAACCACTCTAATTCTCGGAATCGGCGAATATTACAATTATACGCTGCCACCCGGTCGTAGCCGCGCACCGTCGCATAATAAAGTGCAACTCGCGCTGATATCACCAATGACAAAACGCCATACATAAACGCGACTCGTTTAATACGCGATTGCAATCTCGCAACTGCTTGACAAAGCGTATAGCCCATTGTCCGTAGGTATTAACGAAACGCCGCTCAGCGGTCGAAAATTCGTGGGGGGAACGTACTTTAGTTGTCCGCGCGGTTAACCGGATGCACGCGCGCACTGTTTAAACGCCACGAGAGCGCAACGTGATTATCGTCGCGAGGACGCGCGAAACGAAATGATTTTTAATGAGCCTGCGTTTTAATTACAAAAGCACACGCAGGCGGGAGCCTGCGGAATTCGCGCACGTATCGTCAACGCGCTTACGCACTGCGCGTGCTGTGTTTTGCATCGTTTGAATTCTTCAGCGACAAAATAACACGCTCGTCGCGGCTGTTTGAGTATGTGTTTTCGAGGGGGAGAGTAAAGCGTATGCGATTTGGGGTTTGAATTTTGTCTGTGAGTGATTGTTATGTTTTTGGAGATTACAATTGTAGTCTTTTGTGGTGGGTTGATTACGAAGTGAATTGTGGTATTAGTACTGCAATTTACTTGGGGAAAAAAATTGTTGTCGAGAGAATGGAAGTGCCTGACTGAACGTTTACTAAACTACTGACAGATTGGGGAAAGTGCAGACAATGTGTGACCTTTTTGATACGATTTATAAAAAATGAAAAGGAAAAATATTAAATAATGTATATATAATACAATGCAAACCTGTATATGTTTTCAAATGATTATAAAGAACCGCAGTTGTATTAAAGTACGCAAGCTTTCAAAACCTTAACAATTCCCATACAAAAATGTTCGAATTCGTACAATTTCGCGAGGCTGCAACACAGCTGAATGACAAAAAATGACCCAAATAACGATATACAATTACCTCCGCTTATACGAGGCGTCACGCGTGTGCGTCAATTGAAAGGACGACGGGACATTACGCAGAATATAATACCTAATTGCGTGAGAGTGAGTGAGTGAGTGAGAGAACGCGTCGCTTCGACAATCGCTTCGCGGCCGCGGTCACGTATAATATCGTCAAATCGAATTACAGTTTCTACAGAACAAATCAGAGCGTTACACACTCGCTAGCTCGCCCACACGTGGCAAGCGCATGTCACACGCGCGAAATGTCACATGCGCTCTCTCGCAACATTATGCGTCCGCATGATCATCGTCGCGACAAGACAAAAACCGCCAACACAGCGTTGCAGTAGTACACAGCGCGCAGCTCTAGCGCGAATTTGTACTTCCGTGGATTTGCGACGAGGATATGACAACGAAAATTTCTGGGTCAAATATGCTGCACCGCCACCGTCAAGCGCGTTCTGATGATGCCTGCGGCTCGTCGTAGCGCGCGACTTATACTCGCGATATGCTCCAACGATTAGATTGCTAATCGGGTCGCGTGTGTTTTTTTTTCTATACGAATATATAGTGGAAAGTATATATATATAGTTTTGTCTTTGTTTTGGAACGATGGTTTTAAATATTTTATAAACGATATATACTAAATGTTTTTGCTATTTTCCAAACTATAACTGCATATAAATTTGCATATTTTGGAAAATTCACGTATACACAAAGTAGAGCGCGCAAGAATTTGTGGTATACCAGTTAGTTATTGGCGCGAACGTTTACAGCATAAATTGTTTTGATAATAACGGACATGTATTTGCGCACGTGCTTCTGTTATACTATACGCTATATCGGTAAACATAACAGACACAATATTATCGTTAAAAATCCGTTAAAACACGTTTCAATTCTATATTCTATATCTATATACACACGCACCGCGCGTAAACACCATAAATTCATTACCATTAACTATACATACAGTACCAACATCAACTACCATCCCCATTATCACTTTTAAACCATGAAAAAGAAAAAAGAATCATCCACTTAAACAAAAGGACCATCAGCTCGTAAAATTCACGCAGCCTCGCACGCTCGATAAAATTCTTACTACTACTACTACTACACTTCTCGAGGCGTAGCAGCAGCAGCAGCGCCGAGTGCTCAAAACATCGAAATAACAAAATCGACAAAGAGTCGCCGCGGGTACTGCAAGTGGCCACTTTCCCTAATTGACACTTAATCTCGAGTGTATACGCCGCGCCGCAAAAGGGGGGCGTTACCCCCTCGCCCGCGCGGAATAAAGTCACCTCGCGTTCGAGGAAAGGGCGGGCAGAGCCGATAATCAGGCTCTGCACTCGGCGACTCTCGATAAGGTCTAATTAGCGTCGAAAATATTAATTTAAAACTGAATGCGAAAGACGGCGGCGTTGGTGGTGCTGGTAGAGGAGAGCTGATAACGAAAGGATGAACTTTGACCAGCGGCATTTCGACGGGACTCGCCGCGTCTCGCTCGTTTTACAGCCACGGCGAAACGAGCGAGTGGCCATTCGCGCGACGGCGATGCGAATAAATTAAGTTGAAATCAGTTCGCCCGCGCGCCCGGTCTCGACTCTATAAAGGCGATCCTGTGCACCGCCGGCGTCTATATCTCTTTCTCTCTCTCTCGTGTTCTCTGCGATTGGCCGGAAAACTCTCCTTCCTGCCTTCGCATTCTCTCTCTCATTATCTCGCGTTCGCTCTTTCGCGTCGACGCGCCCCCGCTCTACTCGCGCGCCTCTTCAAACATTTATGTTTTGTATTTCACGCCCCATCGCTGTGTATACCTTAATTTTTTAGCGTCGTTGTTCAGTACAAGTTCCCGTCTTTTTTTCTGTTCTTTATAGTCACGCGAGAATGTTTTTTCCTTCCAAGACGCGAAAAGCGGGATAATTCCGATGCTCTTTGACGGGAGAAATCTTATAATGGGCATAACTCTCTGACTTTGATGCGACACGACACTCGCAACTTATCGGTGACTTTCTGGAAATAAACAGGCCGCTTAACTTTGTACTTAAGTATATTTATTTCTCAAAGGTTCTCGGTTGGGAAAGCAAGCTTTAAGGTACGATGCGTCGAATGCCGGAGAAAAACGCTGGTTCTTTGGTCGAATGCAAAGCTGTACAAGTTGGCATTTCATATTTATGTCGCGGATGGTTGGGAATATGTCTCTGCGTAGGTGGAGGAATAAAGAGAAATACAAGGTTTGTGTATATAAATAAATGTTCTTTATTAATACTTCTCTCTGCTCTATACAAATACTTAAATACAATTACAATAAGCAATACAACTAAGCAATTGTATACCCATGGGCTGACTTGACCCGACAGACTCGCGCTCGCATGGTTATACAAGAGGGGAGGGTGGATGCCGCTATTGGAAGGACTTCCAGAGCCCACTTATATACATACACTGAGAAAAAAATTGTATAAAAATTTCACGAATTTTAATAAAAATTACTATACTGTCGGATAACCCTGCAACAAGATGACAAAAGTGAGATATTTACTGAAATTATGGTAGGATCAGCCGACAGTATAGTAATTTTTACATAATTTTTTTTCTCTGTGTACATATACACAACAGATGAACAGACGTTATTGTTCATTATTACACAATTTAAACATAATTTATGTCTTTTTGTAATAATCAGCGGTTACGGGAATATTTCAAATTTTATGATTATCAAAGGAAATACTTGAAATATCGCCGTGTGGGAATTACCGTTAATATCGTAAGCTCTATTTTACCAATAAATATTTAAACGTCGCATATAACACGCTCTTATTAAATATTTTTGAAAATACTTTATTACCGCATTAATTTCAATATTCATCCTATATTGCCAAATTATTTTCCGACATGTTGTCATATACATTGGGCTTCTAAATTAAATTTCACATTGCCGCACTGTACGCACCCTTCTATATGTAACGCACACATACACATACGCATTTTAATTGTCATTCAAATTAGACTTTATTCATCATCCGAGCTTCGTATCAGAATTAATATAAATAATGAAGCGCGCGCGCGCGCCTGTGTTAATTTCATTATTTAAAAGTGCGATTATATTCGCGACAAATTCACAGCTGATTGAGCTCGAAATATATATATGTGTATATGCTGCGAGGGCTGACGAGACGAGCGGCGCGTCTATATAATCGACATTATGAAACGTGCTGATTTTTACAATTGAAACTCGAAACTCGTCAACGCGCGCCGAGAAGAGTGGAATGAACCGACGCGACGGTATCTCTCCGGAGGAATAGCAAGTGAATGAGGAGCAAAAAAAAATGAAAGGGAAGGCGGTGGCAGCGGCGGTGTTGGTCCGAGCACAGAAAAAACATTGATTTTGCGGAAATCGAGATTCGCGCCGAGGTTCTTTGAAACTCCCGCGCGCTCGTTTGATCGCGACTTTTGCATAAAGAAAGAGAAGACGGACGTACCTACCGCCGCCACAGCCCGGTGAAATCCCAGCTGGCTTATTTTCTTATCTGACGTAGTTCATCTCGCTCCCCCACCCGCTCTTCATTTCTATTTTTGTTTCTCGTCTACAGCGGTGGTGGCAGGGTTGCCACGGGGAGCCTGATATATTTGTATGATGCCGGGGAGAAAATATTCGACGCGCGCGAATTCGGTGGGAGAGGAAACGAAAATTCACCTGAGGAAGTCGAGGGAGAACGCACTGATGCTGAATCAATAAGGTATCCCCCCGTCGATCCGGGATTTTTCGGGAGTCACGGGGATAGTGGAGGCACTGCGGGGAGAGAAAGATCGAGGGTGAGAGGAAGTGAGAAGTATGGTTACGGGGTCTGAGGGAATTGTGGTTGCGGAGATGGTGTGCCAAGGAGAATAATTGAAGGGGTTTTCGCAATATTCGCTCGGGAAAAGAGAAAAATTGGGGATTATTGGGATTGTTATTTGTAAAGGTATATACTTTAGTCACGGTGGTTGTGTTTTGATACATAATAGATGAAC
This sequence comes from Torymus auratus, assembly GCA_900474315.1. Taxonomy (NCBI): domain Eukaryota; kingdom Metazoa; phylum Arthropoda; class Insecta; order Hymenoptera; family Torymidae; genus Torymus; species Torymus auratus. The sequence goes on from UXGD01004747.1 coordinate 14,762, forward strand.
TACATTAAATTGTGGTTGGAAAAAGTTGTCTGAGCGAATACGAATTTTTCTACTGGTTTAATAAATGTAGGAATATTATTAGAAACGACTTACAACTTTACTTTTAACTGCTTTTATCTTTTCGTAGAAACATATATATAATACACAATAACAAGACATTTTTCGTTCGCTCGAGTCAGAATAGCAGAATAATAACGAGATTATATCGTCGCTATATATACCCCGACGATAAATTTATGAAATCAGCCGAGTGTAAAGAGGACGAGAGACACCGGCGCGACGCTATACCCCCTTTCTTTAAAATTCTCTCTACACTTATTCTAAATTGTTTGTCATCAAGAGATCCCCCCGGCAAGATAATCCGACTTCTCTCCTGTCTCCGCCCCCTCCTCTCCATCCTATTATTCTTGTTATGTGTTAAGTGGGTCAATCTTCATTCCCGTGATCTTCTTATCCAATTATCTTCGCCCGGCTGCCTAAGATAGACGCTAAAGAGCGCAGGAAGCAAATAAGATACATTTCATTTGCGCGCAAAATCATGCTGCCGGAAAACGAGAGCGGCCATTAAAAATTCCCTGGCCTCTATCTCCCCCACTACCATTCCAAAAGTTTGCAAGGGAACGAGGAATCTTCGGATAAATTAAAGAAGTTCGCGTATTTTCCGCAAATTGAGATAAATATCGCTTGTCGCGGGCGATTAAGAAAATTCGCGCGGCGCGGCGGCAGTAAAAATTTATCGCGCAAATATAATTCGAGATGGGTATATGGGAGGAGAAGCTGCGGAAATAAATTTCGTAGATATTAACGGAGCGAGGGCTTCTATTTTTCATTACCGCCGTCCGAGGTAGAAGTAATTTCGTTTCTATCGAAAAAATTAATTTAAAAAAAAAAATACGAGGCAGCGTTGGGGTATGTGGATGTACGAGCGCGAAAAAAGGTCGATGAGGTATTTGATGCTATTGTAAACGTTATTTTTGTCGTTTTAAAAAGAAAAAATATCGTGTTTTTTAGCATTTTTTCAAGCTCTCCCTGCGCGACTCTGTATATTTAATACGCGATTGAAAAATAAACTGTAGTACCTTCGATTTAAAAATATTGTCAAACGCAGCGCTTGCAATATGGAGTGTCACAACACCCGAGCGTTTATTTTGAATACATATACGTGTAAATCTCATCAAAGATGCGGCAAAACCTGAAATCACGATTTGAAAATTTTTTTTCGAGTACACCTTCGGCGCCCGGTTTTTCTTGTTTATTATAATATATAAAATGAAAATCCGCAGTTGAGCATCGTCTATCAAGTTGTCTATTTTTTCTAGAGCAACTTGTTACGTTTTAAGAAAATGTCAAAAAATACTCGTCTCTTCAAACCTCAGCCATTTAACCCAGGATTGATCTAATCTAAGTTTCAAAAAGGATATTAGAACTATAAAAAAA
>UXGD01004748.1:0-16186 GCA_900474315.1 Torymus auratus
CACAGGGAAGGGATGCACCGTCTAGCGGTAGCGTGCGAACTAGATTCTGATTGGCGGCGCATATATGGCGGGAAAAATGAAATTTGGCATTAATTTATACTTGTGCCGAAATTTTATTGTTTTTGTATTAAACGTAGTGAATTTGTACATCAAATTACGTTCAGTAACATTTGTAACTTGAAAGTTTCTTAAACTTAACGACATTTAAAAAGGTCTGAAACCCAAACATCCCGAGGGTGCGCGAGGTCCTTACACAAAAGGGATCCATGGAGATGTGCGACGTTGAACGAGTCAATTTTAAAAAAACTTACTATTTTACGTCTGTGTGCATTCCTCTTTTACGTAAACCTCTCATTCCCCGGCTATTATTTGGTTTCAGAATTTTTCAAATAATCGAATTGTTTACTGTTGCATGTCTGCGTAAATCCAATATGAACAAGAATTTCAAGACTAGACGATAATACTTTTCATATTCACTGAAAAGACCAAGACGAGAGAGAAATTTTCAAGAATTTACAAGAGCGAGACAATATAAGTACGGAAATATCGTATTGTCTTGTTCTCCTGCAGCCCTAAATTTCTAAATAACTTTACGTATACTTAACTGTGCGATCATAAGTACACATTTTAAACGCGTATCCGTAACCAAATCCGTATATATAAGAGCTTTCAGTAGATTTCATCAGCCATCACGTTCTTCGCCGTACCTAATCCCCCAAAAATGCCACAGCCGTCGATAAATAAAACTATCACTCGGTCGAGCGCTTGCCTGTGCAGCTCTATCCCTCTCTCTCTCGCGCGCGCTTCAATGAAACCGTAATGCGACATCCTCTTAACAGCGATTAACTCGGTCGGTAAGACTAATCGACTCTCCCAGCCCCTCGGTACGTACATACGTACATTCACTCGTCCTACACAACACCCACCTACCCTCCCCTCCTGCCCCGGCGCATAATACATATGCAAATACCCTCGATCGCCAGCGAAGCGTAGATACCTACTTGTAACCACTACTACCTGTGCCGCACACTCAACAATCCTCGATAAAGCGATAAACGAAGATAATAGATGATCTCTCCTCTCCTGGATTCAATAAAAACGATAATAAGATTCAGTGGTCGTCTCTCTCTTTTGCGAAAAACCTCTTTCTCTCAGCGCTGCACCTTCCCTCCCCTCCTCCTTTTCGCACGACCACAGACGCGCTTAAAACGCATTTACTTATACTTACCGGCGCGAGCGCGCACACTCGGACGTGTTTACAAGCGGCCGTACACATGTACATACGTACGAGTGCAATGTGCACACGCACTGTACACTTAGCGAAAAACGCGCGCCGGCAGCGTTGCAACGTCGGGCGAGTGGCGAGGAGGAGAGGACGATGACGACGACGAGAATTAGCGAGGCCCGAAGAGGGACGGAAATAAGCGAGCGAGCCGATGAGGGAAACCATACGACGAGAGGGAGAGAGAGAGAAAAGTAAACCGCGCGACGGATTGCGCACACGAGAGAGCGAGAGATAATCTTGCGGGTAGTACCTACAGTGCACCGAGGTGTAAGGCTGGGTTTACCATTGAATGGCGGTTGAGTGATTGATTGGGTTGCTGGGTAAGTGGGTTTCTAAGGGGGTTGGCAAAAGCGGCTCAAGCGGCGAGGGATTAGTGGATTGTTTTTAGGTGCGAAACGGTGGGCGGTACGTTGACCGTAATCGCATTATTGTATATGACTGCAGTGACAGGTGTGTTATTTATAGGTATATATACTTTTGAGATACACCTGATTTTAATTATAAATTTCGGAAAATTTTAATTGATTTTCAATTTAACGTGTATCTGCGATTTTTATCGACACACGAGAGCTCTACCCATATCATACCATTATTGACGTTAACGGCGACAATCGTCCCTAAACGCCCATTAAACCATCATTTGTATACACTCGAAAGGAAAACCAGCCGAACCATCAATTATACCTACACAGCCAGGCCCCTGTCAACGATTCCTCGCAACACAATAAAAACTGTCAAAACTCTCCTTCGCACCTTCGTCATCGCGCCAATATCCAAATCGAACCTTATACTCGCACGCGTATAGAGGCCACATAGCTCCGAACGCTCCGATTGCTCCGAATTACATAAACCGTCCGTTTCTCGCCCGCCGCAACACTTGCGCTCGCTCTCTCTCTCTCCCACCTTACCCACTCGCGCGCGCGCGCAAACTTCCGCAAATTGGCCGCTCTCGTACAAAAAAGAGACCACTCTGTTGTATATACCAACTCATTTGCTCCACTCGTCAGTGGAGACCCGACCGTAAGCGAGCGAGCGAGCGAGCGAGAGGGAAGAGTATGGCAGAGCAGTGGCGCTCCCCAGCGGGTGCGCAGTAGCTGGTCACAGGCATGAGGCAGCCGTAGTACCTACATAGTACCTACTCTGTGTATATGTATACCTATGCGAGAGCGAGCGTATATATACGAGTGGAGCCGAGCGACGGCGAGCGTGTACGTCCGGGCCCCGACGGACAGACACGAGCGAGCAAGCGAGAGAGGCATACACGGCCATCTTTGTCAAGTGGGTAACCTTTGTTGATTTGCGCTGAAATGTGACGCCGCTGCGCTCTCTGCCGCCGTGCGCGCGCGCTCCGTTTTTCCCTATATATACACCTCTCTCTCGCTCTCTCTTCTCTCTCTCTCTCTGCCTGCGTATATGCGCGCGCGCCCGATAGAGAGTTTATACGGCCCCGTGTGTATAAGCTGCAGCCGGAGTAATACGGACCGACGGACAACCTATAGAGCTATTATGGTGTATGTGTCTGTGTATGTGTGTGATGCGTGTGCATCAGCAGGCGAGCAGCAGCACAACGACGTGTGTGCGTAACCAGAGAAAGAGATACATACGCATACACAAAAGTGCGTGCGCGTTCGTAGATCGCAGTAATATATAAGAAAATCTCGAGCGTGTCGTATAGAGCTATAGCGAGCAGCGACAGGGCAGAGTCCACTAGTTTCGTCGCTTGCTCACGCGCGCGCTTCATCGCTCCTCACTCACGCCGTTAATAATAATAATCGGTGCATTCTGTGTGTCATATATCTATATATGTGTGTCGAGTCGTAGTTGTACATCGTAACTATACATCCGTGTAAGAGTGTGTGCGCGTCTCTCTCTGTGTCCGTGCGCGTAAGAGAGAGAGAGGGAGAGAGAGATACAGAGTGTGCGGAGCGACGGACGGCGCGGCAAGCAAGGCAGCCAGGCGAGCAGGCAGCCAGGCAGAGGAAAATAATGCGACGGCTGGCCGAGCGCTGCTGCCGCTGCTGCTGTTGCTGCTGCTAATACTGCTGGTGACCAACCATCCATCCAGCGACAGAGGAAAACACGTATACATATGAGAGAGAGAAAGATAAAAGGAGTGATGGTACAGGAGTAGACAGTGCATAAGGACAGAGAAGAGAGAGTTAGTGATACATAGTGTTGTGCTGCCAGGAGTTGGAGCTATACAGAGAGACAGCAGCATCTTATAGTCCAGGTAACGAAGTGAAAAATGTCTCAAGAGTAATGTGGGATATGTGTTTGTGTGTGTAAAAGTGTGTGCGGAGGGGAAGAGAGAGAGAGAGAGAGCACAAGAGTACTTACCTACGTACGTAGCCGCTGCCGCCGCGAACAGCGCCCCGTCGGATCGCGCGATCCGACGGACGGCGACATACACGGCCAGTCACTACGGATTTCCGTTTTGCCTTTCTCTCTCTTTCTGTCTTGCTCCCTGCTTCCTGTCTACGTTTTCTTATTTTATTGCTAACTATGCGGGCCCTGCAAATGTCTGCATGCTCCGATATCGCGATCGGAGAATAATCGAAGCATACGAATTCCGGAGAGAGAAAACAGAGCAAGAGAGTTGCTGTTGGCCTGGTAGGTAGTAGACGTGCGGGTAAAAAAAGGCGGCAAGTGTGTCTTTCTCTCTCTCCCCGGGTCGTGTCCGTCTCTCGCTCGACGACCTTCTCGAAAGAGGGAGAGAGAGAGAGAGGGAGCGGGAGCGGAGAGCCCCGGCAAAATGGCTGCGCTACGGCGACGACGTCGTCGTCGAGTTCTCTCTCGGTCAGTCGTTCTCGCTCTCCCGTCCGACGGGCCGAGAACCGACCAGTCCATCATGTCTCCGTCTCTGTCCCTCCGCTCGCTTAGCTCTCCGTTTTGTCTGCATGTGTGCATACGTGTAAATAGGTATACGAGTGTGCGTGAGAATGCGAGAGAGACAGAGAAGGACGGCGAGAAGAGAGTGTAGGTATAGAATGAGAGAGAAGCAGCAACAGCAGCTCGCCTCCTCGTCGTCGCCGATCGACCGGCCGTAATTGCACCGTTAACCGACGCTCGGCGGTTCTTTGCGCGCCGAGGCGCGCCTGTATGACTCTCTCTCTTTCTCTTTCCCCGCGCGATCTCTCTTTCTCGCTCTTATATGTATACGCACGTATACACAGGCGCGCTCACGCATATAAGTGTGTATTGTATATACTCCTATATAGGTGTGCACGCACGCGACGCCGTATAGCCGCGCTCTTTTACGGAAGCGAGGGGAGAGAAGGCAAGCGGCTGCCCGCGAGATAAAGGAGAGGCAAGCAAGCAGCTCTACACTCGTCGCCTTGCTTGCTGCGTGCTCCCTGCGCGCGCGGGTTTTGAGGTTAGGTGAGAGAGTAGGGAGAACGAGCGCGAGAGAGATGACGAACGGCGACCGCCGCCGCTGAGCGAGCTGAGAGAGAGCGTCAGCAGCGCGCAGTATATAGTGTCCCGATCGTAGGCGAGCAGAGCGAGCGCCCGCTCGTGTTTTTTTCCTCTCGCTCTCGTGCGCTGGCCTGGCGCGTCCGTTTTTCGCTCGCGGTGTATGTGCGCGCGAAGAGAGAGACGACGTCGACGACGACGCGCGCTATTGATTTTTCGAGTTTTGCGCCCGCCCCGCGCACGCTGTGTCTATGTCTCTCTCCCTGTGTGAGTGTGTGAGTGCGTGACGTGAGAGTGCTGCGACGAGGAGAAGGTGTTTTGGAGTGCGACCCTAGCGCGCCGCTGCAGTTCTTCTCTCTGTGTGTTGTTTTGGTTCGAAGAAGCTGCTGCTGCTCCGAGTTGACTACTGCTTCTGCTGCTGCTGCTGTGTTTACGGAGCAAGGCATACACGTGAAGGAGGCGAGACGGTTGTGTCTTGTGTGTATACCTATATACGTGTACGTATTTGACGATCACGAGGACGAATGTAAATAGATAGCCAACGTCGTCGTATCTGAACTCGTGTACCTATGTGTGTGTATGCGGCTGTGTATACGTGTACTGTACTACTGTACACGTTCTAGGGGGAGCGTGTGACAGGATTGTACGGCGCGAGGAATGCCTAACCTCAAACCGCGCAAGCGAGCGAGCGAGCTCGGGTCGTTGAGAGAGAGTGAGCGAGTGAGAGAGAGACAAACAAGTTGTGGCTGGGGCTCTCAGTGAATGAAGGCGAGGCGATTTGCTACGTACTTACTGTTTCGGAGTAGAAGCTTAGTATACTTAGTGGCTGGGTTTCATCGTGGTGGGAATTCACACTGCTTTTTGTTTACAGTTTTTGTAGAGCACACGACGCGTACGTTTCGTTGTCATTGGATTAATTAAGGAACTTTTTTATGCAAGGGCTTTCGAATAATTGATTAAGCTGCAATAGTTGCTTGGAATTAGATCATTTTCTGACTTGGATCAATAACTGTTGGGATGTAAATAAAGCTGAAGTGCCATGCAGTTCATCTTTTTGCTTGTTCTAATTTTGTCATTGGGAACTATGAATAGACAAAGTATAAATACTTGTATATAAAGTTGAGAATGCATCGTGTAGCATGCATCACATTCTTTAATACAAACTTTTAGTTAATAAATCTTGTTTTAACTATGAATCATGTGCCTCATTATAGACACACTTTGATGCAGTAAAAAATTATGAATGATTTTTATTCTTATTAGTTTAACATTATTTGCCTCTCCTTCAAGTTACTTTATTACTTTACCTCCTTAATAATTATCTTAAAATGATTTAATTCAATTCAACAGCACATATATAAGTTGAAATTATCGCTGAATAAAGTATTATATTCTCTCCATGCAAAGCAGTGTTTCCATTTTATTAACAGATACATATACATTATAATAAAGTTCTACATATACTTTATCAAAGCTCCATAAAACTTGTTTGAAGTTCTTAACAAAGGTGAACGCATATGTGTATACAAAATTCATTCTATACTTCTGCTCCCACTAACTTTTGTATATAGGAAAGCAGAAGTTTATTGAGTTAGCGACACTCCAAAACAAGCACATACAAGCTCATTTGTGTAGCTTCTCATACATTTTATATATATTAATTGAAAATTGTCAGCCCATACGCACTCAGAAATAAAACTTCAATATCCAACACAAAAACTACCACTCGTTACAACCCCCAGACACTTTCAACCCCACAACAAACAATACACCCACAACCAACCCTTACAAACAAACCACTCTCTTATCCACACCACCCCTTCACTGAAGAAGAAAAAAAAAGAATTCTGTTCAAAAATCACTCGTGACTCATATATATACATATATACTTATTCTTCAACACGCACCTACTCCAGAACGCGATTCGAATCGGGCGCGAGCGCTATACGGCCGGTTGTTTTTCGCGGGTATGTGCTCGCACGCACGCGCACACAGCTGCTGTTCGATCTCGATCTCGCACGCGGCAGCAGCGAACTTCCCCTCGTGTGCCCGGTGCACACGCGTACACGAGGAAAAAGTGGAAGGCGGAATTCCACTGTGGGAAAGGGGGAGAGCATGTGTGTGTGTGTGTGGAGTAGTATTATAGTATAGGAGCTACGTGCGGGCGTCAGGAGGAGGCTAATGAATGTAGGGTAGCTTTGCAGTGACACAGTATCGCGAACGCGCTCGGCTTTGAATGCAAATGGGGTGTGTTTTGCCCGGTGCACATGCATCAGTCGATATATTTTAACGAAGGGGTGAACGAGCGAGTGGCGAGTTTCTTTTCGACTATATGGGAAATATGTTAGACTTTAACTTTTGAATGGCTTTGTTGCAAAGTATGACGGTATAGTTATTGAGCTTAATTTTGTTACGAGTGGATTTTAATAAAGAAATTTAGTAGTTAAATATGGATGTTATACGGGTTTTCCGCTATAACTGAAAATCAATATGCCAGCATAATTCGTTTCAATTGTCAGGGGCCAATTCTATATATACTTTAAGTAAAGTTCCCACAGTTGAGTCGTTGAAAAGAATGAATTAGTGTTCTTTGAAAATTGAAGATCTAGTATAATTATGTGAAAATTGCGAGCAATTAATTGGGTTGAATTAACTACAGCCTTAGCCAATAAATTATCTGAAGACACAGTAGCACTTGCCAGAGTGCAATACATACATTGCGAGGAATGACAATGAAAATTTGGATACGAGTGGGTACTTATTGTTTTGATGGAGTGTGTCAGGCCCCCATTAGCATGACAATACATTCTATTATCTTATACACATAGTTAAATGAATTTAAATTAATTACCTGAAATAGGATTAAATCAGCTTTCAAGTTTATTTTCAGCGCTTGAATAAAGTGTGCTGCTTTATATATACAAAAGCTTTATAAATAACTTACATTTCTCTCCTGCCACACCGTAAACATCAGACCGATCTTATATATTACATACCGATATCATTACTCAAATTCACGTTCACCTAATGCCGCTAAATTGACTCAAATTAAAGAAAAAAAAAAGGAGTCAAGCTATCTTATTCGCGTCATCTTTAAAATCCCCATTGTACATATATACCAGTAGCCTCGAAAACCCCCAGATCATCCCACTCCGATAACAATCCTCGGACAATCCCCTATTCAGTCGCCGCGGGCCACATTTAAAAATCGACCAAAAATATCCCTTGCAACCCGCTTACACACCTTGTGCGTGTGTGCCGCCTCTCGTCTCGACGCTGATGCAAAAGTCAAAAACATAAGCTGCCCCGCTGCTCCCTTACCTATACACACAGCCGTCCCATCGGTTATACACTTATATATACGAATATATACACACTCGCATGCGGCAGCTGCTCCCAAGAGAGAGAGACACGATCGGGCGCGCGTGTGCAGCCGGCGCGCCTGACGCACACACCGGACGGACAAATAGACGGACGCGCGCAGCAGTTTCTTCTTCCTTCCTTGTTCGTTCTTTTTTCGAGACACGAGCGGCGGCACCGACGAGTCTTACGCTTACACCTCTCGAGTTTCTGCGAGCGAACGAACGAACGCTACCCTTCGTTTGGTCGCTGTTCGTGTTTTTAGGGGGAGTGAGAGGAGAGAGTGTATAAGAGCGGGTTTGGACGGTTGATGATGGGCGCGCGAGGAAAGTTTAGGGCTTGGTTGGCTGATTTCACTGCATGGAAGGTACGGACTGAAAGATTAATTGTTTAATTACATATATATTATATTGGTGTTTGGAGAACGTTGGTTTTCGGTTAGATATACGGGTGTTTGTGTGTGATGCGTCCGAAGAGATATTTTCGTTGCTTATACGTAAAAAAAGGATATTATGCTGTAATCAATTATATCACCGACGCGAATAGCAATTCTCTCCATTATTACATATATATTAAGCTCCAATAAACACGACAATAAAACTTTTAACACTCCTTTATCAGCCTTGTGTATAACATTAATCATCGTCCCGGTATTTATATATACGCACTTATTTCCCCCTATTGCGTGATCTTATATATACAAAACATTGTAAAAACCCAAACGCAACTCATCGGCCGATCTCGCCCTAAAAGTATCCTTCCAAAATTCCACGAGCGTTTAACAAGCTTCTTCCCCGGGTTTTTAAGGAACGAGTAAGGATGCGCGTGCGCGTCGATGCTCGAGTTCCCTTCTTCTTTATTTTTTTGCACCGCTGCCGCGTGTTTGTTCCTTTTTATTCTCCTCTCGCCGCGGCTGTCTTGTGGCGTGTGCTACGGACGAGTTCTTTCTGACGTCGACGCGCCGCGCGCGGTTTAGTGCGTTCGTATATAAAAGGCGAATTTAAGGAATTATATGATGATAGCGGTCGAAGAATATTTTTCTCTTACGTTTGCGTGATTTTTTCGAATTAACGCAAAGATCGCGTGATGTATAAATGTATGTATGTACGTGTATATAAGTATATATTATGATTTTACGAGCCCCTTTAAAATACAATTTCGCGGCGAATATGCAGTGCATTAAGTAAAAGAGCTTCTCGATACGATCTACGCTTTTAATATATATAAAAAATCTTCTAAAACTATACAAACATCCGCGCGTTTTCTGTCTCTCTTTCATTCGTACAAAATTCGTCGTTGCGAAACTTTTAGCACACAAACGGCGCGAAAGTACACCTCACTTCCTCCTCGTTCTCTGTCGCACAGAGACACGTCAGCCGAGGGTTAGCCACCTCTATACACGTGGGATACACACGCACCCTTATCGCGTTGTTCGCGTGCCGCAGCCGAAAGATTCGCGCCCCGAGATATATATTCGTGTCCCCTGTGTGTGTTTGCGCGTTCGAATATAAGAAAAAAAATCGATCGCGAAGTTTAACGACCCGCGCGCCTTCTTCTTCTCAGATCGCATATACATATGTAATAACATTCGAACGGTGTGTACCTATATACTCATGAGTGAGGTTGCGGTTTGGTAGCTTTGAAGGTCCGAGCGGTATGTTTCTTCCGTTTTCGAAGGGAGAGGGGAGTTGTGTTCAAAGGGTGTTCTGCGCCGGTTGGGGAGGAATGCGCGCGCCGCGTTATTTTTGTCCTGCGAAGGTAGAGGGGCTTTTGTCGAGACCGTTTAATTTGTAATTGAACAGTGTATGTACGTATATGTGTTGCGGCAACTTGCGTCATTGGCTTTTTCGGGCTTGTAAGATTGTACCTTGCGGATAAGTACCCGAGGACGTCTTATTCCTTTATATACGCATATATTTTAACTCTCGGTTGTTATTTCGTTTCCATAAGAATGAATTAAAAAAAAAAAAAAAAACGTTGTTTTCAAAATATACGCTCCGAAACGAATGATTTCGGAGCGTCCACGCGATATACCTACTACGGTTTCTCCATCGTATAAAACGAAACTCGCACGTCCGCGGTTACGTAAAAAAACATTGCAACTAACGAATTTCGAAAAGAAAAAAAAACACACACATTTCTTATAATTAGACCGCTAAAATCCAATTTCTACTACCTCTCTCTCCCATTAGAGCGTCGATCAGCAAACGAAAGGCACACGCACATTCCCCTCCTTTCCAATTTAATCCAATGAGTCTCGCAATCTCTCGCGCCGAAATTTCTCCTCTATTAATACATCGATTCGCAACTTCCTACTTAATCCATATTCATGTGCAACCTTACCTCCACACACACATATATATAATCGTCGCGCTACCGCGCTACTTACATCCGCGACGCACGGCCACGTTTGAAATTTCGAGAGTAGGTATATATATATAACCTCGACACTTTCGACAACCGGCGTCTGCTCGCGTACACATATATAAAGGCCCGTTCACACCACACTTCCGGGGACATATACATACAGACACGATGGCCGTTCACTTTATTACACCGGCCTTCGTTAGGACGACCGCGCGCGCCTCTCCCATTGTATATATGTATATACGCGAACGCTTGGCGGCTTTACACGCCCTTGATAATGACTATGCGTGGGAGGGAGATTTTTTCGCGCGCGCTCGCTCGCCGAGGGAAAGTCGCCTATACGAGAACCGTAAAGAGCTGTTTTATTAGCGAGAGGGGAGAGAGAGAGAGGAGGAAAGTTTGTACGATTTAATTTGCCGGTGAGCGGAGGTGGAGAGAGGGTTTAGATTATATGCATGAGGATCCGGAATGAAGATTGAAGTCTCTCTCGTGTGTGGGAATTGTCGACGTTTACGAGGCTGCGCTAGAGAAGGGGAAAACAATGGGCCGTATATGTGTGTTCGGCGATGTCGCTTGATTCGAGGGCGTATTATACGTTTTTGCGCTTGCCCGCGCATACGTGTGATGCGCACCGTAGACACACGTTTTTTTTTTTGCTTGATTGATTGATCGTGGGTGATTGATTCGAGCGTGACATATGTCCGAGTTTGTTTGTAGGCACTATATACGCTCTTTTTTTGTCCGGTGTGCTGACGATGCTCTCTCTGGCGCCGTGATAAATGTTTTAATTGTATTATAGGTGACAGGGTTGTTAGCCTGATTTGCAATCGCAGTTTCGAAATCTTTATACTCGATGTAATAGTAAATATATTAAATTTAAAAATAATTATGTACAGTTACTAATTTAAGATCTGCCAGATCTGCATTCTTATAGCAAAAGAAATTATAACTCGATCTGCGATATTTTATAATAAATCGGTTCCCGCATAAAAAAAAAAGAAAATCGCAAATTATAAACCTGAATATCTATAATATCCGCAGCTTATCAACCGCATATACATACAAGCACTAACACTCCTGCGCGTAATACAGATCCGCGTCTCGCGGCTAAATACTTTCCCAATTAAATAATATCCTCCAACAAATTAAAACCACACATAGACAGCTCAGCTCCTTACGTATACCTACGCCTCTCAAATCCATTTTTCACAATTAACCGCGCGCGCCACGATCTCTCTCTCTCTTTCAAATCCCTCAATATACACTCGCACCAGGCGAAAAACCGGTTTACAAATGAGCCGCGCGTCGAGCAACCGCGAGCCGCGCTACCAAGCATCAGCAGCGGCGGCGCTCGAAAAACAAGCCGATAACATACGCGCTCTCCCCACATATACCTACACTCACGCACGGAGAGAGAGAGACGCTAATCGATCGCGATCGCTAATTGGCACGCGCGCGCTCTCTCTCGCACAAGCGTTAGATCACCGAGCTCATGTGTGTATAGGTGATATGTCTGCATGCACAGACGATTTCGCGGCAGTTGCTGATGCCGGTCGCCTGCGCAGGTCGATGACGTTTGGGGCCAGGTGAAAGCGCGCCGCCGCCGTTGTCGATGATTTGCGCGAGCTGCGCGGATTGTAACATTGAATTCTCTCTATCTCTCTCTCACGGTGCGCGAGCGCGGCATATATATCGAGAGAATCGTAAAATTCAATTGCCCAGGCACGCGCGCTCCCTTTTTGCCGCTGCAGTATTGATCCGGAAAGAGAGCCACTTGTAGCCTGGGAGTTTTCGATGATGGGTGTAGCTGCGTTGTGTTATATATATATGTGGGGTGGTGGTGGTGGACGAACGGAGAGTTGAAAAAGGGAATGTTTGGGAAATCACGCTCACTCCTGTACATGGGTGCAGCAGCGTTGCCGGCGTGAGCAGAATGTCGATGCTCGCCGTGGTGATATATTGGCGTACGGAATAACGCTGCGGTTTGGGTGGTTTGCCGATGACGATGATGCTTGGTTAATGGGTAGCTATATATATATGTACCAATGCGTTTTGTGTAATGTGCGTGTGTATATTCGCCGGGGGATTTGGTTAACGCTTGGTGTACACGTAAATTTGAACGCGTAATCGCGTAAGTTGCGTTAATTAATATTTTTCCATGATGCTTTTTTGTTCAGTTATAATCATTCGATAATCTATACACGTCTCTCATGACAATATATTTAATTTGCTCGTGATAAGCAAGGTATATTAGAAAGTTGGCAAAGTATATAACCGTGCAGCGTATATGTATATACAAAGTTATTACCCACGATCTATAAATTACCCATGACAGCTTGACTTTTAGCTTTTTAAATTCCTTCTCGCGCGAGTTCATACTCTTTTAATTACAATATCATGCGTACCTGATGAATATATATAGACAGAATCGGAGATACGTCCGACCGATAACGCGTCTAAGCATATATGACTAGTCGTACAACTTGTTTCGGAACACGCGGACATTGTATATAAAACCTTTTGTTAACCAAATTCACCGCTAAACTAAAGCCACCGCATTTTAATTTACTCCGAGATATTATATCTTAAAACGAACAACTTGATCAGCTAGACACTTGTATCACAACGTTGTTGAGTAGATAAAGCGACAGCGTGTCATCCGCAATTTTCCCATGATAAATTACACCAGAACACCAGTCGACCTGCGTATAATTCGACTTTTACGGGACGCAGCCACCACCCAACCGGCATCAATAATTCACACCTCGACAAAAGAACGTAGCCGAAAACACGTGTACGCCTGTCTCCCCCTCCCATCCACACACACACATGAAACGCGTCGTCGTCGGTTATCAATTATCGATTCAGCAACACCACCTCTCTCTCTCAATTACGTCGAATTAGCCTTTGGCGCTCGAACGATGGATTAGCTGCCTGCGCGCGCACGCGCATAGGGGGCGACGCGACGCGCATTTGAATTGTAGATATAATCAGACGTATACGCGCGAGCGCTTTATCGTCGTGTTTAGTAAATAACGAGGGTCTAATTGCGAGCGTCAGCGGGTCCCGCTAATTAATCACGTGTATATACACGCACGTGTGTGTAGGTGTGGCGCCTCTCACTCGTCCGAAAATTAACAAAAGAGATTTATGTTATTTTTCACCGGGCGCGTGGTGATGATGCGACGCGGGATGAGATAGAGGGGGAGCGGCGGGAAGAATTAAGCGACGCGCTTATGAATTCAATTGGAATGGTGTGCGCGAGCGCGGGGGCTGTGTAGAGAGAGATTGTGTCCAATTAGGACGTGGGCGAGTAGAAGAGTCAGAGGGTGATTTGAATGTATAAATACGAGTTAAAAGTGAAAAAGCCCGCTATAGCGAGGTTTACATTTGAAAGGTTAATTTTATTGATAGATATAAGTACGCGTAAAAATAATTAACGATTAATGGCGCGAAATTTCGAATTAATCTCGTTAAATTTAACTTTAATATACCGCGTATCATCGTGTTTGCTACTATAATACTCCGCGAGATTACTCGGCAACTTTCGCAGCTATATTACACCTTTCCGAGTGAGCCTCCGGCCAATTAATCCGGCCCATCGGTCACCATCGAATTAGTCACTCGTTCCCCACCCGCAATAATTCACAACCGCGCGCTCTCTTTCTCTCTAAACTCTCAACGAGCTCGTATAATATAACTCTCAGCATCGCACGACTCGCTCGGCACAAAAAACGCGCGCTCGGCGTTACATCTCGCGCCGGGAATTCCGATGACTCATCGTCCTCCTCCTCCTACTTCTTCTTCTTCTTCTTCTACCATCATCATCGACGCTCGAGATTCGTATAACAAACACACATACACAAGCAGGTCATCGTCGGCGGATCCTGTTTTCAGCGCTATCTCTTCAGATGTATCTGCGCGCTCCCGCCTTTGTGTTTAACATTCCTAAGTGACGGGGCCCCCGGTAATAAGTTGAATAATAAATTCCGTAACGTCGCGTAATAGGATTTATATATCGCGGAGGCCCTCGCCCATTAGTGTATCGCTCTCTCTCTATTATATGCCTGTTTGTGTGCGTGTTATAAGGCGCCGTCTGTCTATATGCGTATGGTATGCATACAATAGTCGGGGCGGCCGTCATAAATATTTATGTAAACAATTAGGAGCGCCGGGCGCGTGAAATAGATAGCGGTATTTGATTGCGGCTGCGGGGCTTTTTTTGCGCGGATTGGATTGAAGTGGGGATTTGATAGAGGGATAGAGATGGTCATTAGTGTCTAGGGTGGGAATATTAATGATGCCGGGGAGAAAGAAAGTGGTGGAGAGATTCGACTTGTCGAGTCATTCGTATGGTAAACAATCGCGCCTAATGATATTAGATACGAATAGCTTATTGGCGATGGCGTTTATCGACAATAAAAATTCTTCAGCCGATTTTGTCGATTTTGGTATCGATATAGTCACGCATTGTGTGTTTTTATGTAGCAAAAAAAAGGGAACGCAAAGTAAGATGGGTTTTGCTTTTTTTTTCGTTTACTGTAAAATGTTTTGACATTTAAATTAATTTTATGTATATTATGCAAATGAAATTACTTTTTTGTATATTAAAGAAGGATGTTTTCGAATTTTGCAAAAGAATGTAAATCGATCGCGGCTTAAACGAACGCTTACGGGATATTTCTCTCGTGCGATTTAAGTACGTCGAAAGAGAGTGATTCATCATTTTGCGTTTATTTTTGCGCCGATTTATTAGTCATATCACCTCTGCGCGGAGAAATCTGCGGATATTTTTCAATGACATCAGTATAACACGAACGCCTGCGATAGTCGTAAAAGCAATAGAAATGTTAATAATAAAATAGCTGGAATATCGCATTGTTCAACGTCTTACTTCAACGTTTCAAAAAACAATTTCAATATTTTCGTAGACTAAAATTAATAGTCTAAAAAAAATGTTTAAATTAATGTATATAGAACAAATAGGAAGCATTTATGTATGTTGAATGGATGATACGCGTGTACCTATATAATAAATAAAATAAAATAAAAAATATTGTAAACAAAAAAAGTAACGAAGCCAAATTTGTCGTCTGAATTTTCAGAGCCACAGTGTTCCCCAGGCAGACTCCACAGTGGCCGGATCGTCTTGTAGGATCGTCGCGTGAATGCCGGGCTACGGCGGCCCTGGTCAGCTAAGGGTGGTGGACGACGGGGGTGGCTGTTACCAGTGAGACGGCCTCCCGGTGGCAATGGA
Organism: Torymus auratus; assembly: GCA_900474315.1. Taxonomy (NCBI): domain Eukaryota; kingdom Metazoa; phylum Arthropoda; class Insecta; order Hymenoptera; family Torymidae; genus Torymus; species Torymus auratus. The sequence goes on from UXGD01004748.1 coordinate 15,681, forward strand.
GGAGCCGGACGGGGACACGTGGACCGCGTGGTTCCTCGACGCGATCAGGAAGATCCGCAGTCAGAAGCAGCGGCCGAGCGTCGAACGCATTGCCCATGCCATCCGGCTGCAGCATGATTACCACGAGGAGGTCATCGCTGAGAACCTTCAGCTGGCGGTCAAGCGCGGCGATGTCCTCAAGCTCTTCAATAAGGGACAGTCGTCCTATAAGGTAATTTTATTTCTTTTAAGGGAAAAGGCTACATTTGCAAGAACAATAAGATGTGAGATTTTCCGGGGTTAAGGACGTTCTCCGAGAAAACGATTTTCTTGTGATTTTCCTTAAACTTGCAGAGCACGTTTGATTTACTGTCCTTAGTACATAGCGGTATTCAAAATAAAAATATTTGACTTTAAAGTTTTAGCGTTAACACGGAATCCCTATCTAAACCCGTTTAAAAAATACATTTTAATTTACTGTAAAAAAAGTTTTCTTTGTATTTTTTTTTTCAATCGTAAGACATAAA
>UXGD01004749.1:0-16183 GCA_900474315.1 Torymus auratus
CACGCGATTTTCACGCGATTTTCACATGAAAATCACGTGAGGAATTGGTCGATAACCTCACGTGATTTTTCACGTGATATTCCCATGATTTATCACGTGATTATTTTTGGGTTTTGCAGAGACACGCAGAATAAGTACATATCTATATTTGATAAAAATAAAAAAAATACATTTTTCTATAATAAAATTGAAACATCTATGGCAATGTTTATTATCATTAGAGGCGATAAAATTGAATATCCACGAATAAATGTCAAAAGAAAAAATAAAAAATATAATTGGTAATAGTCGATTTCTCGCGTATAACCGCGAATGGATGTTAATTTATAACAGGACAGTATCGAATTCTTTTCAATTAAAAGACCCGTTAACGCACAAAGCCAAAGGGAGAAAAACCTCATCCAGTCCAATAAAAATCATCATGAATCCCGATATCGCGAGTACAATCGTGCCGGAAATAAAAGAAAAAATGAGGCAGCAGTAGCGTTGAGAGAGAGAGAGGGAGAGAGAGAGTGGATGAAAAAAACAACAAGGCGCACTCTTTCATTTCGATATTAAGCATTGTACAGTGTCTGCGGCCTAGTTTCGCGCGACCTCTAAGCGCATCGTTTAATTCAAAACAGCGGAAAGCCAGCGGCTCCGTTTGAAGTCGAAAAGTGGCAAATTGTTTTTAACGAAGCTCGCGATCCAAAATTGCTCTCAGATTGGCCTGTCCATATGTATATATATGGCGGGGGAGCCACTCGACTCGGTTGTGTCCACCCCCGCGTTTCGAGCGCACGGAATTTACGGCAGTTTGGGAATACAATAGCGAGCGCTAGCGGCTCGTTCTCGCTTTTAACCGGCTCAAAGGGCTAATTTCGCCCCGGCCGCCCTGTATATTTACATGTGGAAACTCCAATCTGGAAAACTGAATTTGCGCCGCGCGCCCGCGCTCTCTATATCGATTAACTGCCGAAAAAAGGGTTGCTCTGCTTTTTCACGTTTTTTTCCTCCTCTCGTCGCAGTAGTTCTGAGAGGCAATTTGTCCGCTCGTCGGACACGCAACGCTGTTACACATTGCACGCACTCAAACGTTGCGCTGTTGTATAGAAGCTGCGCGAACGCTTATTTTTCTGGAAAAGTACCACGAGACAGACATTATTATCCCGACCGTTATCTTTGGCTTTTTTTATAACGTTGTTCCAAAGCTTATTTCATCTTCAATCTTACATTTTCTCTATTTTTCGAGACATTTTCATTTTTACGAAAATTTTTACCACAATTTTATTACACGTGATGTGCAGTTGATAAAGTTTAAAGGTAAATGTTATAAAAACTTATTGGCGCTAAAAATTTTATATACAGTTTCTATAGCGAGGCCGTAAAAATCAGTATTGAAAAGGCACCGGGGAATGAGTTTGTATGCACATGCATATACGATCACAATATTGGAACACTGAAAATTGACAATCAATTAAGCTAAGTAATTGATAAATAACAAGCGAAATGATGTAGAGAGTTCCTTTTAGTATTTATTTTTGCAGTTTCTTAATACGTTATTGGAAGGGATCCTGAGATCTCAAGAGAAGAATATAGTATAGAGAGAAAGAAATATAAAGAGAAAAGGAAATCGGAGACAAATTGAATATAGCTGTTGTTATTTTTTCTCTTATAACTCTAATTAAGTCTGTGCGCGCTTCGTTTTATTGCATCAGATTTTATCTTTCAATCTCAAAGAGACATGAAAAGTATATTGCGAAAATAAAAGATAAAAGAGACAAAAGTCCAACGGCTTTTACCTCGTTAATTAAGGAAGAAGAGATATTCGTGTAATAAAGACGTTTATTATTATTCGTTGGATATTCTCCTTTCGAATACATCAAAAGGTGATAAAAATTTATGAACTGCGCAGATACGCAGATAGGTAAACATTGCATATATTTTCAGCTTTAAGATGAAAATGCTTTATAGAGCGATTTTTCCGAGCTCCATATTGACACACGACCTGCTTCTATCGAAGAATAATAGTTTTCATATTTTCTCATTCCATGCTCCACATAGGAATTGTGATTTAAGAAATAACCTACGTGTATTTAATTTTCATTTATTACTATAGGAAAAAAGGAATAGTTTACCTTTCCAGCCAGAATTTTCTATGCTGGGAAGGAAAATTGATGTTAAGAAAAAAGAAAAAATGGTTCTGGAAAAGGTTATTTTAAACTGTAATAAACCATGTAGATTTTTCTTTGCCGTTTGCTTTGCTAATTGTTTTAAAATATCATGAAATGGTTTCAATAAAATGGTATATTCCATCTTACGACGGTAGTTTGACATCACTGTATATCAGCACACATGAGAAATGGTCAAGCTTGCTGGCAGGCGTTGGCTGATATTGCGGATTTTTGTAAGGTATATTTGTCACGAATATTCTTTTGAACTCTTTGCAGGCGGTTGCAGAGTATTTTCGATTTTTAAAAGACTTTGAAAAATACTGTGGTAGCTAGTACTGGTATTTCGGTGAAAAAAGTAGTTGGACTTTGACGGACGCAGAAATGCCAAGAGCCTGCAGGAAAAACAGAAAGAAGTCGGCCCTGTTTCTTTCCGCACCAGTGCAGAGAGAAAGCGAAAATGTAAAAGAAGGAGAGCAAACAACATAGGTATACAAGGTGAGAAAAATTTTAAGGTCGCGAGTCAATTTTTTTCCGTAGCATTTCAAGAAACTGCATTCGCACGTTCCGCTTCTTTTTTCTGCAACAAAAGGCAAGGGAGTTTTCTTTGTTGCGTTCGCTTCGGACGCAAGGATATAATCGTTTTCGTGCGGCACCGGTACATGCGCACGTCCAGAAGCTCCTAACTTTTCTAGTTTTAAAATACGAACTTTCTACTGATTGCGATTGAAGATTAATGGCAAGGCGAAAAATCGAAGCTTGTTCGGATTTTTAAACGAAACTAATAATGAAATACTAATGGTGATTTTTAATTGTGCTTCATTTTATTTTCCCAAAGTAAAATAATTTCCTGACTGCATGCGCGTGAAAGAAATGAAACCGCACGTAATAAAACTAATTACCTCGGCTTTTTATAAACACATGTTGCATCGGAAAATTAGTAGCTTCCGGAAAGCATTACAAAATTTACGACATATGGCTCATGTTTATGCATGACGCTGCTTTTCATTTAAAGCACTGTTTATTAATATATATTAACATAACACCTGCCAACGACCTTTTTATGGAAAACTTTGGAGGCAATAATGTTCCTATGGGTTTACGTATTCGTGGCAAAATATGCTTGGCTTTTAACAATGAATTGTACATATTAGTGAAAATTAGAAAGAAAGAGATACTAATTAGCCTGACTTTCAAACTCGTAGCTATTATTATTTTGTTAGTACAAAGGATGAAACTCAAAAGTTTGTCTCTTTCACCGACTGAGTGAATTTCAATTAGATAAAATGAAATACTTTAAATTAACCAAATCTCAAACTTTTAACTTTTACAGATGTACAAGACAAACATTTTAGTTTTATTTATCCTAAATTTTAATATTTTGGGTAACGGAACATTTAGTCTAGGTACTCGGCAACCGTGTAAAGAATATACCAATGTCAAATGATTCCATTAATTGGACTTTTCCAAGGACGCTTTTCTAACCAGTAATCAATCAGAATTGGTTTAGAAAATTTGAGAGTAGGATATTTTTCATTGACATAGCCTCTTCGCACGGTTTAAAAAATCGCGTTAGAATGAAGAGTCGAGAAGCGGAGAGGATAAATTTACAATCTCATATAGTCGTGGAGAAGAGATGGGCGTGAAACAGTCGAGCGCACAACGAGTGCGTGTCCGCGACAACGTCCATCGGCATAAGGCCTGCCACTGCTGCTGCTGCGGGAGAGTTGGCTGCACGCGTAGCCCACGGACATTAACGTCAGGCTCGCTGTCGCTAATTGATGACGTCATAATTATTATGCACGATTACGGTGGGACAGCGTAACACTGGCAGCAGCGCGCATCCGAGACGATGATGTACAGCGCTAGCGCGTGAGAGAGAGAGAGAGAGAGGGAGCCGCGATGCTATACGGCCAGAAATCGCCGCGTTAAGGATCGCGTGCACGCTCCCCCGCGCGACGTCAATTCAGCTTCGGTACGCGTTACCGTTATACACTATCTGGCTCTACGATCTGTGATGCTCATTGGGTAGTGGCCGCATCTTCCGCCTCGTTGATAACCTACTCTCTCGTCTATTCCCTTTCCATATAAACATCTTTATAGGATTTCATTTTCTGTTTCACTTACCTTTACCGTGGAATGAAACCTTACCTTTTTACGGTATTCACGATAGCTGTTACTTTAAACAATCCGACTCACCTATAAACAAACAAAATTAACATTTATTAAGGCGAGCATTATTTTATTTAAAATTATTATCATGTTCAATTTACGTTTCATATATTACTTATTGTTAAAATATCAGTTAACTTTACTATAGTTGAAAAAGTTAATCAATGTGCATTACTCGGATGCTCTTCTCGTTTATCTTTTAACTGCTAATGGATTAAGGAATCAAATTCATACGAAACCCATTTTATACTTCAATAGCTCACTCTTTATTCTTTGTATGTACTTTATCAACCGAGAAGTGCGTAATGGTTCAGTAATTTGATCATCCAATGTATTATTATTGGTGATTGCTATATCTGATACATCACGTAGATTATTAAAACCCTTACTAGAAAAATCGATGAATCAATGGATTTTTCAATGTTGAAACGCCAAATAGTGCTTTTGAAATACCGATTGACCACTTCTCTCGCTTTAATACGTACGTACATTTGATGTTTGAATGGCATTCCTGGCTTAAATCTGCACTTTTTAAATGGATAAAAAAATATCAATCGCTAAAAAGAGGTGTATTACGAAAAGTATACGCTCAATAACTTTTACAATTTGTAATCGGGCCATTTCGGCACGCACAAACTATACACATAGATATATTATTTTACACCACGTGTAAAGAATTTCATATGAGATAATTTATGATTGGTTTATGAAGAGCATGACAAAATATATCGCACAGAAAAACAAACTTACCCGCACAGAAATGAAAAGCTAATAATGAAATTTTATCGGGCGAAAAGAATATTCGACTTTTTCGTGCTCTATTTTGAATACATTAAAAAGTGTTTGATCATACATTTATTACCCGAGCGTAACGTGCGAATGTATAATTTTAGCCGGAGAGGCCGCCGCAAGCCGTTCATAAGGTAAATCTTCATTAAATCAGGTTTCGCCGTGACTCTAAAAAACTTTAAATTCACAATTTTAAATAATTTATACTGCCGCTTAACCGGCTAAATAATAAATAATCTCTACTCCGCGATTGCACATTTTTCCCCCCGAAAAGTCAAGGGAGCAAAAAAATAGTCCTCCAGATAGACTGCGTGTCCGCCGGCTCTCCGCGCATGCATAACCGCGCGCGGACCGTACGACATTCATAACGTTAATCTACATTTTGCGACACGAGCAAAAGGAGCGTCATGAGTTGACGAGACACATACACATGCGCGTATAGTCGCGTATATATATACATGCCCCGAGAGAGGGAAGGAAAAAAACGACGCGCGTCCTCGACGTTGAATAAATTCAGTATGGCGACGAGGGGGCGAGTGCGCAGACGCGCGCGCGGATCTCTCGCGTGATTCGTCGCAATAATTCAGAGTAGCGGCGCGGCACGCTGACCGCGGTAAATCTTATTATTTTCCAGGGCAACAATAATTTTATGACGTAGCAGCGCGGGAGAGGACAAAGAGCCAGGCAGGTGAAGAGGAAAAAACCATGCTGCACCCGCTGACGTGTATAAGCAGACTGAGGGAAATATGCGAGGTATTTCCACGCTATACTCACTAGCTCAAAATTCTTATCTAATACAGTATGCTGACCTTTTTTCCCTTTCATCACTATAACAGCTACATACGCAGTGAGAACAAATTTTGAATTTTATTTCTGAATTAATAAATTACAGAGATAGAAAGTTGGGAAAAATTTTTTAAACTAAACAACACGAGAATGTGACTGTTTGACGAAATTTTACTTTATGAACTGACAAGAATGTGCATCTTTTCATTACTATTTGCGCAACTTGCGCGTTGGTGCACTTATTATTAGGCAACACACGTGCACTTTAACGTCTTATACAAATATATGTGTACATAAGTATGTATATAAACGCATAATAAACATATACACTTGGGAAGACGCAGAGGCAAAAACACATTTGCAAATACCGTACAAGTAGCAGAGAGGTAGAAGCCGAGGAGTCGCGTGCGCGCGGTAGTAGTACGGCCATACGTTGAGTCAGACAAACTACTGACGTTCCGCTAAATATACGAGCGCCAGCAGCACGTCTAACGCTATACGGATGCAAACACGTACATACACAGACCCGCTCGTAAGCAAGCACGTATGAGCAAAGCTGGTTAGCCGACGAGCGCAAACTCGTTATACTGAGACGAGGAAAAGAAGAAGAATTAATGTGCGCGTGCCTGCCGCAATATAACACACTCGCCCACACGCACATATGTGTCTTGGAGGGGAGAAGAATGCGTTCGAGTGATTGAGAATTATAGCGACAGAAGACGAAAGACACGCAATAATTTTGCTATTCCATGGGGGGACGAGGCGAGAGCTGATAAATAAAATGCCGCCATCGCAAGGACAGCGGGGAGGAAATACGCGTTGCTATAGTGTCGAGAACGCGCGCTCAATGAAGATGGATAAAACGGCCGCAGGTAGCCACTGCGGGGCCAGCGATTTATGCAAGACGCCCATTGCGAGCTCTTCCTAGTGTGGCCTTTTCGACACTCTCAATTAACCGCTTCGTATTCATCCGATCTGTAAAATTGATTCGTAGATCCTACGTTGATAGAAACGGGAATAAGTACTTTGTTACCACACGCAAATGGCCAATTATAAAGAAAAAGCCCGCGCGCCGCTAGAAACTATCCAATTAACAATTTTGCATCAGTACAGCGTTTTACCTTCTTTTTTATAATAAATGCTGTGGTTTCATTTACCGCCCGATATCATTTCACAAATTAAATACATCGAAATATAAAAGTGATCAAAAATCGGATAATATCAAAGAAATATTAAATAAATACATGTGGGAATATGTAACATGTCACATACGCTTATTTGCTTTCCATTCGCAGAAATATTCTGAGTTAAAATTGTCAATGGTACGTGGGAGTTACGTGAGAGTAAATAAATAAAAACTGAATTGGTCAATTGTAATTAAATTCAGTCTGAAAGATTACTAACCTTGAATTAACACGTATAATACGTCATTCTGTGTGGATTCATGCATCTTGGAGGAATCGCGTAATAATTTCTGTGGAACCGGGACATCAAGTAACGTCTAGGAATTTGGCGCACCGATCGCTCAACTCTGCCACACTGGTATAGGCTCCTGCAAACTCTCTGATGCAGACGCCACTGCAGCGACATTGGAATCCGCGCTTGAGAAACAGAGACGCGGAGAGAAAATAGAGAGAGAGAGAGAGGAGAGAGAGAGGGAAGTGTGAGAAATTTGTCTGTGTCGCCGTCTGAGGTGGTGGATAAGGAGCCTATCTCTGTCTCCCTTTCTCTCTCACTCTCGTTACTCCTATGTCTCTGTAGAGCAGGAAAGGCCAGAGTCTCGCGTGATCTTAATGGAGTCACGTCGACGCTGCTCGCGTCAATGTGTGCTTAAAGAGATTATGGCTCTATCCGTGAGCCGTCTGGAAAGAGACGGGGCAGACGGGAGAAGAGACAGTGTGCAAGCAAGTGCAGCCTGACAGAACGTTCACGCACACACATATACATTTTTGTACCTGCTCTCCTCTTATTCCTTTGCCCATCCCTCGTTACAGCTAATGCTTTCATAAGCTCGGCTTTTTATAACGCGCGCTTTAAATCTCAAAGGCGAAGAACCTGTTGTTTCTGCCTCGTTTTATTACCGCTGATGAGACTTACAGGCCATAACTGTCTCGCAATTGCTGATCGTTCGATCATTACAAAATCATAAACCTGATGTACACGTCGATGAATATTTTCACGGTGAATTTGAAAAGCAATAAAATTCTCATCAGCGAGTTTCAACTGAACAATCACATTTCATTCACCTTACTTTCTGCAAAGAGGAATTTTATTGTTAAATAGTAAACGAAATAACGCAGGAAATGCGATAAAATACTGAAAATAAATTTGTCTACTTTAAAATAAAGTTAACTTGATGGGATGAGCGTTTGCACAACTTTATTAAATAATTCACAAAGATAAAATAATTTTTCGAAAATGAACTTTAGATAAAAAAAATGTGCACGTTCATTACATTCTTCATACGTGGAATACACTTTATATGAGTTTTAGTTTAAAACATTGAATTTCCCAACACAACACATATTCCCAGGATTAAAATTAGTTAACACTACTAAATAATTTTGAAATCTTGTTACGCAATTGCAATAAAGTGGGAATGCAACGAATGCATAACTCTCTGGAATTCATTAAATTATTCATATCTCGTATTTACATTCTGAGAAATTATTTTGTATATAATAAAACGCGCTTGCGATCTCGAAAATAATACTAAAGTCGTTAATGGGAGTATAAAATTTATCCACACATTTTATAGGTTGTACTATTTACTTGAATTGCGCTTTATTTAGAAAGAATTACGCAAATGACTCGGGGGAATCAGTAAAAAGGGCACTTGACTTATTCGCGGCCGTTAAAAGTAACGACGCAATTTACGCTATTACCTTCTTCATAATGCTCTTGCACAAATCAACTCGACCTGACTGGCCTTCCCTCTGCCAGCGTGCCAATATAATTTCAGCTCGAAATGACGCGCAGCAGAGCGAGTAGGAAAAAAGGTCGAATTTGTACTACGTACGGCGACAGACGGAATGACTGCGCACGCGCGTGGGAAAGAACATTGCTCCGAGGCAGAAGGAAACAGCGTAGCTAGGCGGGAAATTAAGTGCCTTCTGTAACGCTCTCTCTCTCTCTTTGCGCGAGCGGAAAAGGAAAAAATTGCTGTCAAAACAGTTTCTTTTTTCAGTCTGAAAAATGGTATACGTTTACGTTGGCTGCCATAAAAATTGAAATCCGCGCGTTTATATCCGTACCTCGGCGTTTAGAAAAATTCATCATTAAAGTGGAAAAAAAACTCGCAGGGATTTCTTGTTAGAAAATATCAAAGTCGGATTCCGCATGAGGCGCGCAGTACTTATAACTCGCCTTTTCTCGGATATTCTCTGGCAACATTTAATGCATGGTGCAGAGTCGACAGGAGGTACCTTCTCTTGGTTGCAGCTGCGCACGCATGCAGAGGAAAACTAGCTACAATCTCTTTAAGAAAACGTGACTCCAAAGCAGAGCTTTGTCTTTCTCTCTCTCTCTGCTGCCTCGTACAGAGGAAATGCGGTTTTTCCTGGCGGAAAGGCCAAGCGGAAGCCGAATCAAAATTAGGCGCTCCTCGATATACGTCTACGTAGTCTAACCTGTATATAGGTGTATATAGACTGAGAGGGAGGGAGAGAGACGCAGGGACGCACAGACAGGATGAAAGGCCTGATTAAATGCCGTCGTCCCTTTGAGTCTCGTCGACCTCGTTTTTCGCTCTCTCCTCCTTTTCTAGTTTTCCTCTCGCGCGTGCGCGCACTCGGCTTTAACTTTTCCCCTCTCCCTCTCTTCCCCTTTCCCTCTCTTCGCTCTTGCACTTTGTTCGCGCCCTTTATACGCGCGAAAAAACCGGCTGGGCTTCGTTTTCTTTCTCTCCCTCGCTCTCTCTCTCTCTCTCTCTCTCTCTCTCTCTCGTGCCCTTATTTTCCGACTCGCTCGTGCTTTTCGACTTTTAATCGGTCTGCGCTCGCAATCCCGCCGCGTGTAACGGCCGCGTAAGCCCTCCATCTCTTCGATTTATCGAGCTTGCACCGCCGCGCGCCGCCGCACATTTTTGTTTTTCCCTCTTTTTGCCGGGCGAGCCGTCTTTCGTTTGAATATTCCGCGAAAGAAACTTTATACACGATCGGACCGTACTTTCCACCCTCTTTCTTTCCATTTTCCTTTTCGTTTTAAACTTCTCTATTTTTTCCTGCTTTTGTTCAATAACTTTTCTATCCAAATTTCATTCTCTTTCCTTTTATTCCGTTTCGCATTTATATACAGTTCAGCGGGAATCGTGCATAACACGAAAATACGATCAGTATTAAAATAAACGGTAAACACCAACCGTGTAATATTCTAATGCAATCGGAATCGTGGATTTTTATTTAACTAAAATCACACCTGGTGAGATATTTACGTGCTTTGCTGTAATTTACATCAAACGTGAACGACCGTTAAGTTTGATAAATTCAGCTTAAAAAGAAAATATATATTATTCGGAATAAACAGGTAAATATGTAAGCACCAATTAAGCGTTTAAATATTTGCTTAAAATGTTGATGATCATTAGCTACTGGCCTGTAATTTTATGTCGGCGTTAATACATATGCACGGCCATTAAGTTTCACATAACGACTTTCAATGGTATTTTATAAAATTGAGTAGATGCAGTTTGATGACCATTTCAACATTTTACAAATGTTACCTTCAGTAGGATTCATTTATTTGTCCAATTTTCTCATAAAAAATAAACCTACATATACGTTTAATCGATGGAGAGTAATTTTATAAACGTAAATTAATATTTCAAAATTGAATTTTTTTTCCTGTTATTCATCTCAGCGCTTATGTTATGTTTCGTAAATATTGACACCATAATTTGTATCACTTATGTAAGATTGACGACAACTGATTTTATTATAGCAATTTTTCGTTATTATAACAGAATAAACAAGTTGGACGCTTATTTCATGTTATTTTATAACAAAAACTGTATGAATACAGTGTTGTGTTTGGATGTTTTACGTGAAGACCGTGTCATATGATGTCATGTTGTACTTTTACGAACGTCATAAAAAACATTTGGCGACAAATGGCGCGACGTCCTAACATCTCCTATTTTGTCGGGAAAAAAGCTTCTTATATACTTATAGACTTTTTTAATAAATATTTTAATACCAATTTAAAATTTCTCGTAAAATCCAGTCTTGTTTCCGTTAATTTTAAAAATTTCTCATAAATATAATAACATTACTTTTCTTTTTTTTAAGTATTTACATTTAGATAAGTTAAAGTAAATATAAATCTTGAAAATTTTAATTAATGGTTTACCTCACTGGTAAAAAAATAATTTACTTTTCTGCCTAAGCTCTGATAACTGAGCTATGAATAAGCTACTCTTTGTTAACTATAATCTAGTTAAAAAGTAGCTAATTTTTTGTTAACCTTTGACAAGCAATATTAGTTAGTTACAAATTAATTAATTTTTTAGCTAAGTATCGGTTAAGCTTTGAAGATGTTGATTTTTTTAAGAAATTAAATTATCAAGGTTCACGAATTTAATTTTAATTTTTTTTATAAAGTATATTAATACTCAGTCGCAAGAAATGATCTCTTTTTGGGCTTATTTCACTGAGCTAAAATTATTAATAATTAAAAATCTACAATTAGTAGTAACGGAAATTCATGCGATCGAGAGGATGCCTATACTTCGTATTTGTTTGTATTTTGGTTTTAGCCATAAGTTTAGCTAAAAAAAAATTGGTAATTACTGGTTAAGATTTCTGACAAGGCTTAACCATATTTAGCCAGATTCAAAGCCAAAAGTCTAAGGTTATTGTTGGGGTTTCTAGCTAATTTTTAGCTAAAAATTAATCATATTCTGAAAATCTCGATAATTTATAGCTAGAATGAGCTTAACATTTCTATCAGAGCTCTTTTCTGAGAAAATGATGATTTCACCATTACCGAATTTTGAAAACCGTATACATAGTGATAGGTCTGTGTTGCTAAATTGTCTGTTTCCCGCTTTCCACCTCTCCCCCTCTTGCTGTATATTAATCCCCTCGCCCGCTCTGGTAACATCCGCACACGCGCATATATTAGTACGCTCCGACCCCGTTTATCTAGCCGTCTCGAGAACTTCACCTAGATATAGCATAGTATGCATATACGCGTGCTATATGTGTTTACGCCTCTATATTTTTGCTCGCGCGTATCGCAAGCGTAATATGTAAGCTTAAAGACTCGCGTTCTTTACCCATTTCGTCATATATTTTCCAAGAGCTCCGCACGTGAGTCACTTTTTAACGAGGACTTTTTGTTTATCATTTATTTTTCCCCCCTTTCTTTTGTGTGCCTCGAGCGGCCTTTAAACCGGGGCGTGCGCTTGTATCGCTTTACGAGAGGGCAAAGAAAAAGGGCTACTAATAAATATCAGAGACGACGTCGGGCGAATTCGGCTCACGGTTTTACTTTCGGCGGGCTGTCCCGTTTTTTCTCTCCTCTCCTCTCTCTCTCTCTCTCTTTTCGCCCCTTCTGCACGCGCGCGTTTGTCAAAATCACTCGCTAATGCGGCCCGACGAGCGCTGCACATTCAATTACGCCGCTTGTCCGGTATCGATTTTCCATCTCTCGCCTACACATACACGCACACAGCGGCTCTTGCAATTTCGCTTGTGGAATCGCAAACGCGAGAGCTAGTTGGTGTTATTAATCATTACGCTCGAGGAGAAGACGGAACGCAGTGCCAACGAGCGCATTTATTGCGCGGCACGACTGCAGAGAGCGAAGAATTTTGTCAAATTGTTCCTTTGGCCAAAGAACAAAAAGAGGCTATCCTACTATTATCATTGATCATGAGATTAATAAAAATTACTTTTGCCTATTTTACAGTACGTCAAGGGTTAGTGGAAACTGTATATTTGTAGTAACTCCCTTCCAAAATTGTCAACTTTTATTCTATCACTTGATCCTTCGAAACTCGCGAGCAGCCGAGTACGTAACAAAATTACTCGTGATTGAGTGAATCCTAACAGCCATGCGGCTTTCGCACGCCCGAAAAATTGCTGGAGATATTTTCATGTTACCTTTTATGCGCTCCTCGTGCTTTCGCACATACAAGTTAATCGATCGACTTGTAGCTTGACGCTAAGCTGAGCGTAATGTGCAAAGCCATTAAATTGCCTGTCGCTAGTTCTATTGGCAATCAACTTTTTTCTTCACCACCGCATCATGAAACTGATAATTGAAAAAACTATTTTTCTGACTATCACGTGGTACAACCAGAGTTTAGTCATCCTTTGATTTTTAATCGTGCATTCATCAACCTGGTAATTTTTTCTTTTAATTTTATAGTTTTTTATTCTCTAAATGATATAGCATAGATTTTACAGGTTGCTATTTGAAGAAAAAATCCGATATGCTCTCATTGGTTACTTTACAAACTATACATGTACATGTATACGTAGATTCGGAATAACAAATATTGAAAAAAAACATAAAACTTTGAATTTTCTAAAATGTTCACTGTTAAGAAAGATACGTACTCCACCGAAAAAGCAAAGAAGAAATCGAGTTTCCAACTGATCGCGTTGCAGAGGTATAGCTCGTGGGAATCAGCGATCGCGCCTAGCCCTGTGACTATCTGCGCAGGCGCGTAATTGCCGAAGTAACGGTAAACAACATTTCGGTAGCTCGAGCTCTGGAACAAGAGAGATTTCAAGCTCTGCGCCCGTCCCTCTTCACCTACACACAGGGCTACACACGGGGCTACACACTCCCTTCCTCAGAGCCGCGCGTGTGCGTACACACGCAAAGGCCTAATTGGGACGTCTCCGGCCGAGGATGAAATTACCCGTGAATCCGGGGTAAACCTCGCCACTCGCCTCCGCGCTCTCTCCCCCTTTCTATCTCGTCCCTCTATCGTCGAGCGCAGACACGATCAATTTGCGGAAATCAAGAGCTCTCCACACGCACTTTCCTACGGCGCGCGCGGCGCTGCCCGGCTCTCTATAGTTATATTCGCGGCCGGATTTTGTTTAGGTTTCATTTGATTTAGATGTATTATATACGGGCTTTCAATTAAGTCCCTTTTTTCCCCGAGGCAAATGCCGCACACACACACACACACACACGTCTGGTAAGCATGCAATCTCGCCGATGATTAGACGAATAGGCTGGGATATCGCGGAGAGAAGCTCAGCCCGTGGGATTTCCTTTTATCAGGGCGCGCGCTTTCTCCTTTTTCCGATTCTCTCTCTCTTCCCTATGGATGTTTCCATTCTGCATAGATATTCCCGTTCTGCTGATGCCGAGAGGCAGTTTTCTTTCTCTCCCAGGTAATGAGACGAGCATACGTTTTCCTGCATAATAGCGAGTGAGCTCGAATGAACATTATTCGATTTGGATCATATATGTACAGAGAGAAGATGAATAGTTATTGTTTTAGATTATAAAAAAATGTACCCTGTGCCGGTGATCTTTGGGAAAATTGATAATACAGTTTATAGAACTAGTTAGGATCGGTGCGCACACTTTTACTTATTAATAACCGCGCGAGTGCGAATTTCGGCGGGATGGGGGTCCGGTTAGCTGCTGATTACTTTCCGAGTAGTTTCCGCCGGGCTATTAAGTGAACTTGTACATTCCCAGGGCCAATTTCGAACTAGTAAAACCGGACTGTGCGCGCGTCCTAATAAAGCCAAACGACTCTCCGCCGCGTCGTCGTGGAAATGCTGCGAGCAGCGGCAGTAGACCGATCTGGCCGGAACAAAGCTCGCTATACGCCTCCCCCTAAGAAATTCAAAGACGTATCCCCTATTCCTTTGCCGCTAGCGCGCGCCTCGACATTTATTATATACGCCTGGCCGGCACCAAGAGAGCGAGCCATGCAACCTTCAGAAGTAAGCGCGACTCTCTCGAGCCATAACGTGTACCTGGTGAAAAATGAAAATCCCGGGCAAGGGGCATGTCGCTCACCGAGCGCTCGTGTGTGGCTGTCCGCTGGCTACTACTATACTCCTTATTTATTATCTACAACGGTTGAGAGAGAGAGAGAGGCCAAGTTAACTTATTTACGGGGGACTCATTCGGCCGTAAGTTATTACGCGTACACATATCGGCTCGTGCGCAGGCTGCCGCACTAAAGATTCTTTTCACCGGCTCGGCGGACGACTACTCGGATTCTCTATATATATTTATACAATGCTGTGTGCGATTTTCCTCTACCTCTTCGTTTCCTCTTCGCCTGGGCCTTTTTACTGCCGCAGCCGCAGGCCGCTTTGCTTTGCGCGCGAATATAAAAGGAGGGAAAGGTAAAATTGCGCTGGCGATCCTTGGCCCCGTGCATACACGAATAAAGCCATTGTGGCGTGCATCCGCCGTTCGTTACATAGTATGTGTGTGTGTGTGTCGCTGCTGTGGTCGCAAACGCCACTGCTGCTGCAAGCATGAATGGTCGAGGAAATACGCTCGCGTGTGTGTGTGGATGATGGCGAGCGCGAGTATTTTCGCCCTGGAAGTCCGGAAATGAAGGAACGAAACAAAACGTGTGACGCGCTGACCGGAACGCCCGCGCAGAAATGCCCGGCTCCGGGCTGCACTATTCGTCTGGGATTGCGATCCCGCGCTTCTATATATACGTTCGCCCATCGTCGTCCCTTTTTGCTCTCGGCTGTCTTTTCATTTTCCTTTATCTCTCTCTCCATCTCTATACACGACCATTTGCAGATGTCCATTATACCTGGGGTCTTTTCCCTAGCCCCGCCCTCTCTGCGAGACCGCGCGCGCGCACAGATGTTCTTTGTCTCTAATTATTGCGCATCTGCATATCAAAATTGACTGCAGTCGCCCCGCTATCCATGTCCACGTGCAGTAAGCTAATTGCTGCAGCCGTCAGTTTCACCACTGACGCCGAGTCCCCTACTATCGCTTTCCGAATAATTTTCCTGCACTATAAATAGCTACAACAGTTTCATTCGAATCTGTGTCTTCGGAAAACAATTCTCCAAAGCGTTTGCCACCGTAATAATCCCAAAATGTTAAAAATTTTTTTTTTAACGCACACCTTCGCGACAAGGTTGTTCTCATTTGATAGGTCATAACATGTACGAAAACGCTCGTTTTCAATCAAAAACAACTTGGAGATACCTTTTTAGAACAAAATCTATTTTTCTTATGGGAATGTAACATGGGAAAAATGGACGAAAAGTAGTCACTGATGATTAACCAATGCCAAGCTAATAAAGATGACAACAAATATTCCACAAAAA